>CAJQZN010031291.1:0-15493 GCA_907164685.1 Colias eurytheme | reverse complement strand
TCATTTGACCCATATTTTTGTCCTATGCGGGCTTGTAGTCTATTATGCTATTTCCTTAAATACCATTTAAGAATTTATGTAATAACTAGCTTCCGCCCGCGGCTTCGCCCGTAAATGTTAGCCTATGTTCTTTCTCAGGGTCTAAAGATTGTCTGTGCCAAATTTCATCAAAATCGGTTGAGACGTTTAATTGGGAAAGCGTAACAGACAGACAGACTACAGACTTACTTTCGCATTTATAATATTAGTAGGGACGAATGACTTTAACTGTAAAAAATAAATATTACAAGAAAAGTTTTGTTCCAAACGAATTTGCAGTTACGCGCGCAACTAACGCCCTTATTAGCTGAGAGAGCTTTCGACTGGACGAATAACTCTCATAGACGAATGTTAAAGGTATTCTATTAATTTATTATCAAATACATACATATTAAATCTTCTTGCAAATTCTTCTAGCAAAAAATAAATAATTAAGAATTCTATTGTAGTTACCTAATTATTATTTTCCAGAAAAGTTCTTCAATATTTTCAGAATATGTTGTCTTTATACTAGTTACTAAGCTTTAAATATCACCCAAAAACTAGTTTAATTAAACTATGGAGTTTCTTGCCGATTCTTCTCCATAGATACTGCTTACCGAATCGGTGGTAAACTGTGGTGGTAAATATTAAAAATACTTATGTATTGACCATTCGAAAGTGCTACTAAATAGTAGTCTAATTGAATAAATGAATGTTTGAGTTTGAGTTTAATCATTCAATATAATAAGTACCTACTTACAAAAAATTGAAGAAAAATAATTAAAATATTCTATAATATGTAATTGTAACTTATAATTTAATATTTTACATTCAGGGTATATTAATGACAACAAGCGATCTGTCTGGATCGTGTAAGCCCTTTGGTGTAGCGAAGGCGATCGCTGAGGCGGTGTATGCGGAATTTTATGCTCAGGTACAGTTTATGTTTCGAAAAAATATGAAATATTCGGTATTATATATTCTTAAGGAGCTACAATTTACTACATATAGATTTTATTTCCTTACTCTTATATAAATAACTACCTTACCGCCCGCGGCTTCGCCCGCTTTGTCTAAAACCTAATAAATTATTTACTAAAACCTTCCTCTTGAATCACTCTATCTATTAAAAAAAAACCGCATCAAAATCCGTTTCGTAGTTTTAAAGATGGAAATAAAGACAGAGTAAGCGACTTTGTTTTATACTATGTAGTGATTTATTATCTGTGGAAATAGGATATGATAGCATAGGAAATATAGGAATTGATTGCATAAAAAACATTTTTTCCTTAAATGTTTATTTACTATCCATAAATATAACAAAAAATATACTCTATTTTCTATCCAGGGAGACAAAGAGCGGTCCATGGGCTACACTCCCCTCAGCATGATGGACCGGCGTCGCCGCGCCAACCAGCCCGCGGAACAGATCCAGTTCCTCTCCGTGGTGGTCATACCCTGCCTCATGATGCTGCAGAACGTCTTCCCCAACACCAGCGTGCTGTTGGACAACTGCAGGTCAATAAAAATAAATATTTTTCAGGACAATTTTCACACACGGCACGATCTGATCCCATACTAAGCTATCGCTTGTGTTATGAAAACCAGAAAGCTGATAAACGTACATATACAGGGTGTCCCACTGTTGGTATACTAAGCTCAAAGGCGGTTATAGTTTTGCATACGCTGAGTACGTAAAAAATACTTATAAAATTCCAGACGCATTTTTTTTTCAAATAGATGAATTCTTAAAACTACACCCATAACAAGCAACTCGCCCAACTTTGCCACCAGCACGTGAGCTATCGTTTAAGATTATGTTTTCATAGACAAATGCTCACATTAGAGAAGCGGTATATGCCGGCAGCGCGAAGCTAGAGAAGAAAACATGGATTTTCAGGAAAAAAATAGCAATAATTTTTTGACGTAATTTTGTTGTTTAAGTATTTTTTTTTTATTTTTTTTTTTTGTATGCAAAACTACAAGTCCCTTTGCGCTTAGTATAGTATACCAAGTATACCAATAGTGGGACACCCTGTATAATTTTAAATAAATACTTATATAGATAATTAACACCCAGACCAAGAGCAAACATCTATGTTCATCACACAAATATTTGCCCCGGGTGGGAATCGAACCCACGACCTCTGGCTTGGAAGGCAGGGCCACTACCAACCAAGCCAACCGGTCAGTCGAATGACGTGAAAGTTGGAAATAATAGAATATTGAGTTGAAAAAGTTGTCTGGTTTTGTCTGTGTTTTTTAAATTGTACAATGTGATTGTTGGAAGCAAAAAGCTGATATATCTTTTTTCATATTTAATAAAATATTTTTGTTTGTGATTTCTGTCCCTATTTGCCAGTTTTCAGCTAAACCCTAAATAAATATACTATTGCAATTTTAATTCGTTCGATAATAACATTTTTAATCTGTCATCAAAACGCGCGCAATATTAAATGAGGAGAGATAAAAAAGTTACACAAATAAATATAAGTTTTAGAATGTATGAAATAACTGCTTTAAACTTTATCTGATTAAATTCAATGTATAATGTATAAAGTATTAATATTTTACAGAAAAACCCAAGAGGCGTGGCATGAAGAAATTGAAATTCGCGGCCAAAAACTTTGGCGCCAAGAAGATTCGGTTCCTAAACCTGGTCGAGGACATTTCCAGATCAAGACTGAGAGTAGCAGTAATTAGTTGCTCTTTTTAAATATTTGTGATTTTATAAATAAATAAAACTATTGAGAAACGTTTGTTTTATTTCTCATCTAAAAAGAAGTCTTATTCTGGGCCTTCAGCTACCTTATTACCAAATTTCATTGTAATTGGTTCAGTAGTTTTTAATAAATAACATCAATCCATCCATACTTATATAAACTTTCGCGTTTATAATATTAGCAGATTAAAGCTATTATTTACTGCTTTAACAATTTACAGAAATGCGAAAGGCTGGGCTAAATAAAAAAAAAACATCATAATATCTACTAACTACATAGTTATTGCTTGATAAACTCGAATTTTAAAATTTAATGCCTCTAGCCCCCGCAAGTGAATTTACAAACTAAAGATACTATTTATTTGAGTCACAAGTCAGACTCTAAAGATGAACTTTTGTTTATGCATATTACTCGACAAAACCTAATTCAGTAAAAATAGTTACTAATGGATTAGCTTTTGTCGTTATATTTTCAAACATACTGTAAAAACCTAGTTGAGTAAGAGGTACCATCGCTAATGCATTTGAGTCACTTTTTTTTACTCAGATAGATTAGGATTTGTCGAGTAGGTAATATGCATATGCTCATCGAGTCCGACTCGTGACTAAAATAGTATATTAACTTTGGAAATTCGCCCCCGGGGAAGGAGCCGTGAGTTACACGTTAAAAATATGGGCTGCGGGTATTGGTTGGAATTCATCCGCACTGTCTGTACCTTTCTACTTTCTAGAATATTGCTTTTTTTTGGTGAAAATTTTGCATTCTCACAAACGTTACCTCTCTACTTGGTACTGCGTAGACTAGTAATTAATTTGGGTTGAGCTAGTTTTAACCTCCTGTAGTAAATTTTTCAATATATATCAACTGTGTGTTTGTATTTGCATAAGAATTTTTCATGACAAAACTAAACTATGCATTCTGGGCTCAAACTATACAGTTTTAAATAAAAGGAGAGCCATATCTGCGTTTTTTATTAACCTTTTGAACGCCAATGACATCTATAGATGTCATGCGCAATCGTGCCCTGTGCGCCAACGACACCTATACATGCCAAGAAACAGATCATAGTTAAATTCAAAATAAACATATTAAACCTTTACTTTTACGTGTTTTATTTATTCAGTTTATGAACTGAATCCCCAGTTATTACATAATTGTACACAGTAAACAAAATTGCCAAGTAGTTATTCAAATATTTGATGACAAAAAATAACTTAATTAATGGCTAAAAAAGCATGTTCTCTCGCGCCAATGACATGTATACGTGCCTACTAGTGATGTAGTGTAATATTCAAGTAACTTCATTAAAATTTCAGCGAAATTACTCTAATTCGCTTAATTTTTGTAATAACTACAAAAAAAATATATAAGCTTAGTCACTGAGAAAAAAGGTAAATACTACATTCTTTGGTATAATAAGGTAACGGCACCAGTGGTGGACAAGCATCCAGTAATGGACAAAATAAATATTAAATTTAAATATTAAGACCAAAATTAACGTTATATAATTTGTCAATACTTAAAATAAAAGTTTGGTTCATAAGCTATCAAAATACGACACTTTATCTTATTCGGCCAAAACGTTTGAAGATGGCAGAACGTTATGTTTAGTTGCTGCGACTCGTTTCGAAGAAATCCGTTTTTACTAAGGAAATCCTTAAGGAAGTGAGGACACAATTTTGGTTATAAGAATTTTTATATAAATGTTAGCAAAATTTGATATTACTTTTATTTATAGTAGTTAATTGTACGAAATATTACACGATTTAGTATCATGATAGGTTATGTTGTTTAAATAAAATTCTTCAGTGTCCATAACTGGATTTAATTCTATGGATATATCCATTTATGGACATATGTCGAAAATAAACTTTTTTAAAGGTATTAATTACATGCGCTTTTCTGTATTGTCTTTTCATTCTGATTAATAATATACCTATCACGACCATTTCAAACAAAGGGTTCCAATATTGTACAACAATTGTCCATGATTGGATTTGCTTTGGTTCCTATAATGGACATTGATATTTTTTGTTCAAATTACACTAATGGGTCCAACAACATAATATCTATCTAAACGTGAAGAATATATTTTAGATCAATGGGTCATTATGTGCTGTGCGACTCGTTCTCGGCTTCATTCTCTATCGTGCGTAGAGAAGTCGCATACCTATGCGTATTGTATCGCATCTATCATAGAGAGTTCTCTGATGAACTGTTTGGATCGCTGTCTGCTGCTAAATTCCACCACCATATAGCACACACGCTTAAATTTCAACCACACCATCTTGACAACAGTTTAAAAAAAGCTTTTTGCCTCGTGCTACAATTTGGAATCCATATCGATGGACCGATCAGATTAAGGCTGTTGGCGGATTCAGATTTGCGATTCACTTCACGAGTGTAACGGAATGCCAGGAAACAGAGAGATATGGTGGAACATCGTGAAGCGGGTAACATCTACCCCCTCAAACCTAATGTTGACCACGTTCGCTCTGACGAGAGTGATATGACGAAGAAGAAGAAGTCCCAAAATGGATGGAATGGCAGTACTTTTTTAGTTATATTTTTCATCCCTGACTTATTGAGAAAAAAAAACCATATTGGTGTTTCTTAACGGACATAACTCGTATTTAACGATGCATTTGTCCAATTTTTGCCTAGAAAATGGAAATTAAGACTGTTTTAATATTATAAGTGTGCAAAATAATTAATAAGTACTATTTTTTATAAATACATCCCCGATTTATTATATTCCAATCATCATTTTCAAGATTATATTGATAACTATAAGTCTTCTCCAAGTGTAAATAACTGGAGAAACAACATTAGGTAAAGTCCATAAATGGGTGTTCATAACTGGATGTTGTCCAAAACTGGGTGTCCATCATTAGATTTTCACTGTCCATCACTGGTGCAAAAAAGTGGTTTTTTAATTTATAAATAACTTCATTATTTATGCACTGTAATCTTTTTTCTAACATTGGTTACGTTAAACTAACATTGAACTAAAGGTATAACTTAACAATATCCAATAAAGTTAAAAAACATACGAGAAATTTGCAAAAAACTTCAATTTTTTCCTTAATCTGTACAAGACTGGTGCCGTTACGTTACCATATTGTCTATATTGTGGATATTGTTGATTTGAATATTTTCCTTTTCGCCAATCATGCGCATCCCTAGCACAGTATCGATATGCAATCCCTTCTGCGCCATTGACATGAATAGATGTCGGACTGGTGACGTCGTAAGCGCGTGCCGTGTTGTTAAGTGCGGAAAGTTGTAAAAATATTTTATCGAGTAGGTATCTACCAATATTATAATCGCAAAAATTGCAAGTGAAGAGTTTTATAGTACAGAAGAACTATTGCGCATTTTAGAAGTTTTCAAAATTTATTACCTAATAAGTCTAATCAGTGCCTTTATTAGAATATTCTTATGATACAAATTGTCGCTATGTCATATCAAAATATGGTAATTGACCTAAATAGGTACCTACATATAATTAGTATTTGTAATAACTCAAGTATTAAACTAAATGATTGGAAAATAAATATGTAGTTTTAATGCAATTCCCTTTTTGTAAAGGTAATAGTTGTTTTGATATTTACAAATAAACACTCCACAATAATACCTATAGTTCATATAAACTTAATAAATAAACTCGATAAGTTATAATAATATACAGCTACACATCCCTAATCAGAAGCGAGAGATTATAAAAAAAAGGATGGTTGCCCGCGCCATTGGCATGTATACATGCCAATGGGGCGTAACTGATAGAGAATAGTGCTGTAACTTGCTGCAATTTTATATGTATTTTTGTATCTCAAAAGGTTGATTTTTTTTGTTGATAGTTGCTATAAATGTGGTCTTAAGTTTTTACAGTAGGAGATGAGGTTAAATAAATATTATTTTTGTGTTATAAGCTGTTTATTCAAATATTCAGATGTGAATTATTATGTTTATCGATAACATCTTGGAATCCCTACTATTTTCAAGGTTATCTCATTGAATTTGTGGCTTGGCGTGGAGGGCACGGCGATGCGTTTTTGCTCTGGCGGTCAATAGGTTAATATCGGTTCAGTGGTATTTCTGATGATGGAAGTAGTTTTTAAATCGGTAGTTTTTTAACACGCTTTTATTAGCTTCACCTGTATCATTGTATGATTAATATTAATTTATTTTTTGTATAAAAACATAGCATAGGTATTCAGGTATTAAAATAAAAGCACAAATCGACACCATAGCAAATTTATTTAATTATCCTAACCTAACATGATTTACAAAACCAAATTAATGTCGACTGGTGTAAATATATTTTACATATAAGTGTTGCTATAAATACAGATAAATCAGGCTTCATTTAAACGGGCCTTAGGGCTATAACCTCAGAGGAATAAACCTATAGAGTTCTTATATTGAGACAGAACAAAATACATATTTTCTAATCTACTTACTCTTAGTCAATAACAGCATAAGTCAGATTGAGATAGCGATAGAGTATCTGCACTGTCTTCAAACGTAGCGCGCCGGCAGTCAGTTTGTTTTCCAACCAGCTGGTGGGCTCAGTGCGTCAAGTGTTTTTAACGAAATATTTAGAAAATATAAAGTGTATAGTGTTTCTTTTTATTTGTCAGTGTGCTAAAATGACTATTGTATGTTTAGCTACCGGCTATTACTAGTCGAATGGGAGTTTTGGATGAAAACAATGAAAAAATATCTTTCCATCGGTAAGTGATTTTCAGCAAATTGATAAATATTTATGTTCTAACCCTATTTGAAGGTTTTATCAAGCGCTTTTTTATAAGTTTATGTTGTAACTGTAACATTTACCCACTTTATGGGGTTGTGGAATACAAAAGAATTAAATAATTTTTAAAAAATGTCACAATATTATCACGTTTGGCATTTTGTTTACCACCGTAGTGTTGTAACACATCTAGCGTATATTATCGATTTATGACAAAAAATCTATTTCATATTAACGTTGATTTATTTATTTTGTTTCTTATATCAGATTTATATGTAGTTGTTGTAGCAAATAATAGATGTAAATTTTCTACAGCAGGAAAATAAAAAATACCACGTGGTTGTTTTATTTGACTTATCTGTTTAGTTTGTTGTTTCTCTTTTAGATTATTAATAAATTCATTTTGTTTTAGATTTCCAGAGCTAAATAAAAAATGGGTATAAAACATGAGACGTGTAGATTGGACGCCGTCGAAATTTGCTAGATTGTGTTCACTGCATTTCGAGCCTGCGTGTTATCAAGATGGATACTCTAGAAGAATTGTGCAATCTTACGCTTACGTTTGTTTTTGTTCCTTTAGATAATAAATACATTTGTGTGTGAGTGAATTTTTATTTGGAAATTTTTTACACATTTACTTTAAATGTTTAACTATGTGAAAATTAAACGGTTGATTAAATGACAGTTCTCATAGATGAGAAACTACTATTGAAATACATACTTAATACGCAATATAACGCATGTAGCGTTTTCAAAGAAAAACCCGCATAGTTCCCATTCCTGTGGGATTTACGGGATCAAAAGTAATTTTTCCAAATTTCATTGTAATCGGTTTAGTAGTATTCGCGTGAAAGAGTAACAAACATCCATCCTCACAAACTTTCGCTTTATTAGTAGGATATAAGGAAAATGTTTTCTTTAAGACTGTCCTTTTATGAACTTGTTAAAATTCATGCTGACTGTGCCTTTCTCCTCACTCCTTTAACTTTATTGATCTTTATTTTAAATTAGTTACATTTCAAGTTTAAAAATTTATTTTAAAATATACTAGCTTTCCGCCCGCGTTTTTAAAGAAAATCCCGCACAGTTCCCGCTCATGTGGGATTTCCGGTATAAAACCTATCCTATGTGTGTATGTACAAAATTTCATTGTAATCGGTTCAGCAGTGTTATCAGTGACAAAGTTATCCATTCTCGCATAATTTCGCATTTATTATATTCGTAGGATTAAACAAATAATGTATTCAACTGAAATTTATGATTAATTTTGTTTTTTTTTATTATTTATTATTTCACGAAACCGTAAATGCAAAATGCATTCACGATTTTATCGATTGAAGCACATCCCATCACTATCACCTTCTATCTATCTAAATACGTACCTATAGTAAAAATGGTGCCATGACTATGTTGAAACGTAGCTTGTAGTCTATAGCTATCTCATTCTTTCATACGACGTTTTCTTTAGATAGAGAGAAACAAATATATGTAAATTGTATACGCTCGATACAAGTACTCTATAGGTTTATTCCTCTGAGGCTATAACTGTATATTTTTATAATCTGTAATGTTTAACTGTATGTCATTTAAGCGAAATGAGGCGTTAACTAAAAACTAACTCATACAATCTCCGTCTATTCTTAGCGCATTTTTCACTGAATATTTATAATATTTTAGCTTTGTATTTTTTTAATTTTGAAACAATAAGTTTATAGTATAATGCCATGTTTTCATGATACCGATAGGGTAAAAAAATCGAGTAAAATATACAAAAAACAAAATAAAACGGCAAAAATAGACGATCACAATAAATATACGAGAACATGATGACTGGTTCATAAAAACAATGAGATTTATAAACTTAATATTTAGTTCGAACGATTACAAACAACTACATTATATTCGGGCCCCACGTAAAAATAATTCAATCTTTGCTATATCTGAGCCTCATTTTTACAAATTTTCTGCCTAATAATATCAAAGATACAGAATAATATTTTTTCTTCAAACTGCAACTAGCATACATACAAAACATAATTTGATTGTACATTAATTAAATACAATTTTATATAAAAACAAAAATATTTAATAATTCGAATCAGATCCTCGTTATTGCAGTAGGTACATAATTAATTTAAATTGAATATAAATTTATTAAAATAAATCAAGGGTGCACGTACATTTGTACATAAAATCTCACCGCGCTAACTTCACAGCGTAAAGCGCGCGAAATTTTTTTCATAAAAAAAAATAACGCAGGGCCGATTTATAACCACATTTCTAATAACTTAACGCCAAACGCTCCAATCAATAAACAATATTAACAATACCAATAATATTGCTTAACGACAACTAGGTATCTTAAATATAATTTTATTATTTTTGTTCTAAAATACATTTTTTTCCGACAGACCTTACACATCGGTGACATAGACAATTATTAAGAAGTGAAATATTTGCATATAATACATGTTACAATTATGGATCTGTGGAAATAATCTGGAAAAATAAAAACTAAACTACTATTTGAAGATTGACCAGCAATCTAATAATAATTCATTTTAAATACAATAGATTTGATAAGCAATACAATAAATTCTACTAATTTATGTGCAAGTGTATTCAGTTGAGATTAAAAAAAATCTACAAACAACTAAAAAAACAAATCTTACTTAAATCCTCAAAAAATAATAAACTTTGAGTTGTTATGATTTCATTAAGAATTCAAGCCTCACAGAATATTTATATGCAAAATTTCACTTCTATTTGTGGAATGAAATAAGTGTTCAATATTGCCTAAATCTCGTTATCAAATGATATAAGTGTAGGTCCAAGTTTTATCACTGTATGGGACGGCTACTTGTAAAGCAATTCTCCTTTATTTATTAAATGTTATTCTATAGTTATTTATAACTTTAGAAAAGCATCATTAATTAAAAAGCAACACTTAATAAATCATGGATACTGGCAAAGAAATATTAAAAAACCGAAGGATTTTTTCTTTTGCAAACTAAATATTTAGGTTGGCGACATTTGCCCAATTTTATAGCAACAGAATCTTTTTCTATACATTTTGCCAAGCCGTACAAAAATACTGTTTTACAGAAAAGCTTAATAACAAACTGATAGCACACAATATTTACCTATATTAATATTTACCTTTAATTCAAATCATGAATTTAATTCTCATAAAAATAACTAAAAATGTAATGTATGGGAGAATTGCTTTACAGTATGAAGATGTTATAAGGTTATGTGTTCCGGATCTTGCCGGGGACGTAGTTCTTATCGATATTGGGATCTTGCAGGAACATGTGAAGGCATCTCTCGTTCTGGGCCAGCGGGTGACCCGCTATTTTATTTATAAACACTTCTAGACCTGAAAATAAAGATTAAAAGAATAAAATCATAAACACAAACACATTTTAACATTTATTATCTAATTCACTTTAAAAAATTAAACAAATCTAAGTCTATATGGGCAAATAGGCGATAAAAATAATACGGACATGTTTCCGCAAATCAAGAACAAGCGACTATTTTAAGTGATAATAGATATATTGAAATTTGTTTATAATTGGGTTTGATTCAGGACACGTAATATATAATATTAGTAGAAATTATTAAATATTATAATATAATTAGATACATTAGAATTTACGAAGTACGAAATTAGTGGGTCATACGTAGACACAATTATTCAATTCCAATCTGTTAGTCATTCTAATATGTTTTAGAAACGCTTTGGACTTGTTTTATTATATTACAATTCTCATCACTATTTGATAAGGAACTTTTGTCAAATAATAGCTTCTAATGTTGATAGAAATTTGATTGAAATAAGTTTGGAACTACAATTTTTTTAAAGCATTTATCCTCAAAGCTGTTTAGTGTTGAGGTAATAAGGATAGGTATCCAAAGTACTACAGGTTATTGTGTAAAGATAAGAGCTTAATCGCAATCTAACAATAAACCATCATAGCGTACACCTATTTATTAATAATTCATAAATGCAAATACACAGAGATAATCGCTAAAACGAATAACAAACAGGCCATCGACTGGCGTTTGATACTAAATATTATTGTTTATATTCCAAGACGCAACTAAGATAACTCAAGGTGAACACTAACGTCGGCAGCTGATTAAGTTAGTGCATTGTTAAGGATTCACTAATTATTTTTAACACTACTTATAATGTATTGCGCTTGTCTTATGATTGTATTATATAAATTTTATGCAAGACTTTACTAGGGATTAAGAAAGTTAATTATACTATATTTTAATTTTACCCTTAATAGTATTTTTTATGTTATGTTTTTTCAGGCAAAATTGCCCATATTATATTATTAGTACTTGAGTGATTAATATGTATTTGTTAAATTTTCATTGATGCAATAAATATATTTTCATGCAAGTGTACATTTTCATATAACAATAATATTATGCATAATGTAAAAACTAAAAACATAAAATAATATTTTAAAATAATTTGAGGTACATATACTTAGTATTGTAGAACTATTATAATTAATAAAATTTGTATTTCTTTGCCAGTAAGCTCTTCAAATAGGAAAAAATATCTCATTAAATTTGGCTTCATTTATTTGACATTTCAAGGTTGAAGGTAAATTATATATTATTATGCTTAAAAATAATAATAGTCTGATAATTGCAAAAATTAACCTTACATGTTACAAAGCTAGGGATAACATCTTGGGATTCTTGGGTCATATGCATTGAGTTATTATGTACTAGAGAGGACATCGCTACTAAACTATTTGTAACACGAGCTAGAGTCAATTGTCTCAAACCAATCTTTTTTGTTACATTGATTGGTTTTAATTTATAAGTTTATTCATATGTTTAATAAGATAAGCAATATTTATTTGTTACATTGATTGATTTTAATTTATAAGTAATAAGAGGCAGAATATCTACAAAATGTATGACTCACTAGCCGCCCCACACCGCGCACAGATTTTGTTTGTAGTGTCCTCTCTATATGTATACCTCAAAGGTTATATGGCAAAAAAAAAAATACAGCTGAACTTAGGTAACAGACTGATATAATATAGTAGTTCATGATAATAATTTAATCAAATACACATAAAAAATATAATGTACATTCTAAAAGTATATGAATCATGTTCTTTGTCCTAATTGTATATTTATTTTTATTTGCAAAATCTGAATTCTACTTTTTTTTGCTGTGTGCAACAAAATCTATGCATCTGTTTAATACAATGCACTTAAACTAAACCTGAATATTGATTAAATTATTTATTTTAAGTAATCCATACTAATATTATAAATGCGAAAGTAACTCTGTCTGTCTGTCTGTTACTCAATCACGCCTAAACTACTGAACCAATTTTGATGAAATTTGGTATGGAGATATTTTGATACCCGAGAAAGGACATAGGCTACTTTTTATCCCGGGAAAATGACGCAATCCCGGAAATCCCACGGGAACGGGAACTATGCGGGTTTTTCTTTGACTGCGCGGGCGAAGCCGCGGGCGGAAACCTAGTTATATTATAGTTCCCATTTAATTCTTATTAGAAGTATTTCAAGTATAATTATTATTAGAGATTACTAACACTATTCACTTGCAAGGCAAATATAATTAATATATTCTACATTGCAATTATATGATCCAAAGTATGTAGTTAATAGATTCATCTATACATCATATAATAATAGTTTATTTATTCATGAATTGTAAAGAAAATATTATGGTTCATTATTTATGTGCATCTTGCAATATTCTTCAATGTTGTTCGTAAATATTTTACTAATAAAAAGAAGGAATTTCTTAAAATATTTCTTATAAAGAAAATTTTTATACATTTAGAATGTTTATTAAATAATTTTTTTTCGATATGTTAATGGAAAATGTAAAATTAGAAAATGAAAATCCTTACCTTTTCTACGATCTTCTATAAATTCCTCTTCAAAGATACCATCATCACTTCGAAAAGGGAGTTGTCTTTTTAATGCTTTACCAGGTAATGGTGGAACTACAATCTGTAAGTATACATAAAAATGATGACTAAATTGCACGCCTCATAAGCGAAGCGTTGAGGTGTGTACTACTGTCACTTCGCGCAAAACATCTGATTTTTCAAACTTAAAATGTCTTTATGTATCATACATTGCACTTGTAAGATAATACATACACACACATATTAAGAAAAAACACTATTTTTAACGTTCATGATATTTTTGATGTCATTTTTGTTATTTAAACTAGTTAAAAAACAGTTTAAAAAAGTTCTGTCTTGGACGTCCGTGTGTCTGTATGTGCGGATCCTTTTTCTTGTTAACACGATAGCGACCGAAATACTTTACTAATCGAGTCTTTTTTTTCTCTTACGCTTGAGTATGCTCAGGAATAGAACCCTTTCATTTTTCAGGGTCTGATTCGATGTGGTTTAATTGTTATTAAATAAACAAAAATAATAATTAATAAATATTTATTAAAAAAAAATTATGAGGCGTGCACTTTTGGATTTTCCAAATTATTTTAAAATTCTACGAAAATCATTTGAAGGATAACACAAAATTTATTACTTGACATTTTCCCTAAGTTTAACAGGTTATTTATCATCTTCTCAATGTTTTTACCTAAAAATAGTCATTCCTATTGTTTCATCAGAGAAATTAAAACAATACGGAAAATATCAAAGGAAATTAAATACCAAGAGTCAATGACTAATGACTCACTGATAAGAATTAAACACCCACCTTGCTATCCCTTTCGAGTTCGTTCCTTAGCCATTCGAAATCACTGTACCGCCGTCTCACGCTCGACTCTTTCACTTTGAACACAGGAAGATTGGTCTGGAACAGGAAATTGATTAAACTACAGCACATCGACCCTACGAACGCACAGTTGATTGCCAGAACGCCCACTTATTGTTGGACTCAATAGCGACGCACTACAAACTTGATATAATTGAATTATCACAAAATCAACTTCTAGAAGAACACCAGCCACTTACCCTCATGCGAACCTCGTAATCTGTGTACCGTTTTTTCCCAACTCCCATCGTAGTAGGGTTCACCACGTCAATTTCTAAGAAATTCGCCGGTGCAGCGTACGCATCGTCTAATGTCTGTTTTTTAACATTTAATCGCCTTGTTGCGTCGGCCGTCGTATCCTCAGCCATCATTACGTTTTATTTATCTAAGCAATCACAAACTTAAAGCCTGCTAATAATCAACAAAAAGAAAATGAGTTTGACATGAATGAAACAAATTTTGACGTTTCTAACAGAATTCGTAAATGGCGTGCGTCATTTTATAATTGCCAGATAGTAACAAAATATCTATGGTATTTAGACAAAGAGCTGATCGTGTATTTTTTTTTAAAAAGTTGTTGCAAAGTTGCAGGTTCCATACATTGAAAATTATTATGCATCGAAAGCTTTGAAAAATCGTATACATTTTTTTGCTTTGAAAATTGACAATGTGGCTCAACAATCCTACTAATATTATAAATGTGAAAGTTTCTCATGATGTTTGTGTGTGTTTGTTACTCTTTCACGCAAATACAACTGTACCGATTACAATGAAATTTAGCACACATATAGAGGGTAACTTGGATTAACACATAGGATAGGTTCTATCCCGGAAATTCCACGAGAACGGGAACTTTGCGGGTTTTCCTTTGAAAACGCGGGCGAAGCCGCGGGCGGAAATCTAGTATCATAATATTTTATGATGTGGGTCAAGAAAGTCTATTCAAATGATTTGGGTATTTGTATTCGGTAGTTATGCAAAAATTCAGTATCGGCCAATGGAGAGGAGTAATTTTAGAAAAACCATTAACAATGTATGAGAAATTGAATCATTTCTTATTCTTTAGATCTGATTGAAATAAAAAAATATTTTTGATGTCGTCACGTATATTTTTAACATTACTTCAAAATAAAACAAACACATGTCTAATTAATCTTTATTCACATTGAATCACATGAACTGACTC
>CAJQZN010031289.1:6286-27678 GCA_907164685.1 Colias eurytheme | reverse complement strand
CTTGAAAGTTTTTCTCTAACATGTACCGTTTTTGAGATTTAAGCGAAAAATGAAAAAATGGACCCATTTTCCCCCTCCCCCCACTCCGGGGCTCCTCCTAGTGGCCCGGGGTTTTAGTATGTTTATTACCTAGGGACTCTTGACATGTTTCCGAAGAAACATCTTACGTTACTAACTCACGCACTCTAGAAATTTTATTCAATGGACTATTAGATTGTACGACATTTTTCGACTCAGCAATTATTCTAAAAATAAAAATAAAAATTATCCTTTATAAAATATTACAAAGTTCTTCGAAATTTACGTATTATTTTATCGAGAGCTGGTAACTTTAGCAGGTACCTTTCTGGAGTATTTTTTTCTGCGTGGCAATAGTCAGTAGACACAGGTTGAGAGTGAGGGTCCACATTTTCCAAATTTAAAATTGTTCTGTGAAATTAGTAAATTACTTTCAAACAGGGTCAATTTGATTGATTGCATTTGCAAGGCGACCGTAGGAATTAGGTACCTACATAACTAAGTATAAAAAGTGTCTTTGTAAATTGTAGGTACCCACTATGAATGTAGGTATCTATAAATATCGTCGCATGAATACTCAACTCGCGGAAACGAATTTACAGAATTTACACAAATAATAATATCCAAACTCGCCTGGATAAACTTTCTCAAATGAATCTATAGTTTAGGTGGTCTGTTGCGGTTCTGCATCAGGTGTTTCAGTTTTCAAAATAAATTATTATTTTATATTTCCCGGATAATATAATAGTACCTACACAACAAAATAACTTTCATTCAAATCCGTCCAGTAGTTCCGGAGATAAGCGTGTACAAACAAACAGACAAACACAGACAGTTTTTTTTTTATTTACGGGATAAAACTCATCCTATGACCTTTCTCAGGTCTCAAGCTATATCTGCACCAAAATTAGAACCCAGACATACCTACATACAGACACACATACAAAAATTCTAAAAACTATATTTATGTATAGATATGTACTACATATTACTATGTAATACAGATTATGAATATATTATTATATATATACATATACATATGTATATTATAAAAAAATACCTATTCAATGTAAGTACAATTTTGACTTTCGTACGAATTTGTTATACCTATGTATAGATGTTATGTATGATTATCTAATACAGATTGTAAATATAATATGTATGTACTATTCACAACCGGTTTACATATTATTGATATTATTATTTACTGGAGCGAACATAGGATCTGCCTATAGTAATAATAATAACATAAATCTTTCTTGACTTGATTGATTGCACCGCGACTGTAAGAATTAGGTACCACTATGAATTTTATTTACCTATCTATAGTTGCTGCTGCTATCGCGTCAATACTCAGCCCGCGGAAATTATTTTACAGAAACTAAACTTTCTCAAATAGGTAAATCAAGACTTATCTTTTTATATTATAATTATTATTTATTAATATTATAACAATACTATTATATTATACATTATATACATTATTACCTTCGACATTTAGTTATCTTTTCAATTTGAATCTTCTTTAGTTCTCGTTTCTTAAGAGCGCATATTCTATTTAACGCAAGTCAAAAACTCCGCGATCTATTACGATAGATCGCGGCTTGCGCTATCCTTTTACTATGAACAGCATAGGTCCACAGGAGAGCGCCGAGCAACATGTCCTCTCTCTGGAAAGGCTCGCTGCCGACTGATTTTAATCGGGTCGCGCGCAGTGTTTTATAGTACTTTAAAAAAAATTGTAGAAAAATAATAGAGGTACCTTAGTTGATTTTTTAAATTTTATCTTATAAGTAAGACATTCTTTTATTGCAATATGTATAAATTATATTCCATAAAGTCAAATATCTTGGTGAAAATAATCATTTTGTCGACTATAATTTCTAAAAAAATTCACATTGTTCGGATTTTAATTTCGTAAGTTAGGAGTCCAAAATAAAAAAATCTTTTAACTAACTATTTTAATAAGGATTTTTGCAGTTAGTTAAAAATAATTGTGTGTTAGATCTGTCAGCAATTTCAGATATTTTTAGCTTCGAAATTGACACTAAAAGTGAAATCAAGTAATCATCGGATCAGTTATCTTGATGGTATTCAGAAATACTGTATTAATTGAAAATAACTCTTAACTAACTACATAGACAATAAAATTTCCTAAAATTATTAGTAATTCATATGTTTGTAAGATAAGTGGTTGATGGACAATCTGGTTTGAAAAATCACATATTTGAGCCAAACAGCGCACGGACCGCGTACACAGCCTTAAGTCTTTTCATTTTGTTGTTTACCATTTTCAACAAATCAATATTCGGCGTAATTATAAAACACGGCGCAGCAATTTTAGCGTGGTCTACTCGTCTCAACGGAGCGATAGCGTCTGATGTATGAAATAGAATTATGTTTTTAGCTCCCGGAACGTGCGATGGAAGATGATTTCTTGCGTAATTAAAAATATAGTAAGCGCCAAAAGTGTTTTATCGTGATTAAACCAAAACTAAAAGTAATTACACAAAATGCTCTGACAAATATCTTGCAAATGTTTTAATATAATTGTTTATGAAAAAAAAATCATAATAAGTATTACCATGTCCAGTAAAAAACGTAAAAGTGTGAAATTTAGAGGTAACTTCGTGAATTTTTTCTATCGAGTCAATTTCAATATTTTATGTTTTTGATCTGACAATATAATCGAAAATATCATCAAGTTTTACATATATTTTATTTTTTATATTTGGTCTTGAATATTACACGTATCAACTAAAAGTTGATTGGTGATTTGACTTTATACGCGCCCTTAAGGTATATTTTTTCAGTATTAGTATGTTATATTCTTTGATATAATTAATTAATAACACGATTGTTGTACCTTTGTTTCTATTGAAATATCGATACAAATAATTATGTCACCGTAACATTATCGGTATTTTTTCACTTATAATACCACAAGAGCTTCAAAATTATCGGGTATTTTCCGATAGGTTCGTTTCAAACAAATGAAGGAGTCAAGTTTTTTAGTCAAGGTTAAAAAATGTTTTTCCCTGAAAAACTTGACGACTTTATTTGTTTGCAGGGAACCTTGAGGGAAATGCCAGATAATTTTGAAGCTCGTGTGGTATTCGGGAGATTATTTTTCCGTCCCAAATGTCGGCCAATAATTTCACAATTGAATTGAACCTGTCAGTTTGACGTCAACGACCAGAGAAAATTTTCAAAAAATTATCAGTATAATACCATGTAGGTTGTACCACGTGACGTCGAATGGTGCAATTCTATTGGTCGATATTTGGGTCGGAAAAATAATCAGTATTATTAATAATTTTATGTCCAAAAATATTATTATTTAATAACATGCTTGTTTTAGTGTAAATAATACCTTTTAGTTTCTCAGAAAATAAATTAACGATTTAAAACATGTAGGTGGTACATAAATAAAACCATCCGTCTTAAAATCTTATGAAAAATTTATGGAAAATAGGGAAAAGCTCGGAAATAGCTAAATTATAAATGAAAATACCAACTTAAAGCTAAGATTCCATTTACTTAATACTTGGTAAAGCGGTATTCCAACAATATGCTCAGACTATTTCTGAAACGTCTTATTTATGGAGTTTATGTGGAGAATAAAAATATGACAGGAGCGAGATGAGATGAATATATACGGTTCCGTACAATATAAAAATTAACAAATTATTTTATAAGTGTAGAAGTTATAAGTATAGTAATACGTTAAAAGTGAGTGCTGTGCGAAAAGTCTATGAAAAAATAAAGTTATATTTCTTTTGTGTTAAAAAGTAACAATTAATTAGTACAAAAAAGTAGTTTAATGTGAAAATATGGCGAAAGTTTGAGCTAATTGAACTTCTTTTACATATCTTTAAAACAAAATCAGGCTAACAATTGCTATTAGTACTTGTACGTTAAAATAAAAATTACTGTCCATAAAAATTAATTGACTAGTTTTCGCCAAAACCATAAGAAACAGAACCGTGTCGAAGTTTTTTGAATAATATGTTTTTTCACTATATCTAATATGTTTAAATGTTAATTTTGCGGATCTCTAAAAATGCAGTTTACATTCCATTCTCCGGGTTGTCGATTGTGAGATAGAATGCTGTGTATTCTATATAATTTTTATTTTATTTTCATCTCCGCTTTGTGACTGAACATTTAATTCATGCTAAGAGCAAATGTAGTCTGCTATTGTGTAATGGAAAACTCCATCTAGGATTGGATTAGTTGTGTTTGAGTTAGAAATGTTGGGACCGACAAAAAATGCTGCGTGTTTTGTTTGTCATTCGTTTCGTTATTTATTTACGGCAATAGCATGTGGCTATAAAGAGAAAAATAACGTAAACATCACGATTGATAGACATTTTCTGCAAAATTGTATACTACAGTTGATACTGGTATTGTATAAATTGCAATTGTAATCTTCTGTAACTGTTTTTGAAGTAAATAACTTTTATCGTATACTTTGTTTAAAATAAAAATTAAAAGAAATACGAAGATTCCTAAATAAGAGTGTTCAATTTAATTATTATGATAATACTAGCTGTCTCGGAAAACTTTGTTCTTTCTGCCTTACTTTGATCATATAAGGGAATGAAGAATTTCAGACCTTCAGAAGATTCTCAGACCTACCCGATATGCAAACAAAATTTCATCAGAATCGGTCAAGCCGTTTCGGAAGAGTAACTTCAAACACCACAACATGAAAACTTTATAAAATTAGATGTAATTTGGAACGCTTATTCATTAAATTTCTTGAATTGAAATATTAAGCAATCCCAATAGTGGATACGTTTTCCATTCGTATATTCAGTATACATGGGACTGTTATAAAAAGCCCATGAATTCAATATTCATGCACAGACTTTGCTAGATCGGGACAGTCGGATAGACTGATGGATTCTTTATTATTTAACACATTTCGAACTCTACTATTCTTTGAGAGACGCAGAATATTAAAAAAATAACGAATAGTTTATTGTGTAATTAATATTTAATAATGTAATATTTGTGTCGACAAAAAATTGGTTTATATCCCTGTCTGTCTGTCTGCTACGCTTTCCCGCTTAAAACTCTCAACCGATTTTGATGAAATTTGGCACAGACAATCTTTAGACCCTGAGAAAAAACATAGGCTACCTTTTATTCTACCACGGACGAAGCCGTGGCGAACCGCTAGTTTAAAATGAAAATGTTTGTATCATTATATATGTATAAGTAAAGTAGGTATATCACAAACACAAGAACATCATTTAGAGAAATAAATATTTTTACCTGGAAAATGTTTTATTGAAAACTAAACGCTTAAATGAGTTCCAAATTACTTTCTATTATATTCCACGTAAAGCACAATAGTAAATGAATCGTGAAACAATTGTATACGAAATAGCGACCAATAATAACCTTAAATTTTTCATGTGGCGAAATAAACAGAGCCTTTACCGCCTAAATAAGGAAATAAAAGATTCAGTTGGTTTGGTTGGAAAAAGGGCCACATTATTTTGTTCCGCCGCCCCTATAAGTTAAGTTCTTGGGTCGGCCATGTCATGTGTCTTGCGTCTACACTAATGTCGCTACACACTGCTACAGCGTTCAGTAAACATTTGGCTTTTTAGTTACTAAAAATTATATTCGTATTAAAAGTTGGACGCTTATAAAAATGAAAAAAATACGCAATATGTACCAAAATTGTCAAAATAAAACAACACCGACACGATAACGACCGATTCGATATTTCCCTGGATTGAATCGTATTTCATGAATCTTCTTTTTGTTAACAAAATATGTAATGGATTTAAAGCAAATATAAACAAGAATTGGTTGTTTGTAAAGTAGGTTTACGATCGAGATGTTTACGTGATAACGTCTTATTGGTGGCAGCGCTCGAGACGAGACGGGAGATCGGTCCGTCTCTCTCTCGTTATACCTGCGATCGCGCTCGTGAGGTTTTGGTGTGACACAAGTTTCTGAACATGTCACCCGACCAAAACGATTTTAAAAACGTTATCAAGTTAAAAAAACACAAATAACAGTTTAGTAAATAATTTAATCTCTGACGTATCGAATATTCTTACTCAATACGTCAACAACAAGAAGAATATAATATAATTATTGCATGCATTCACGATATAGGATGGACGGATACGGACAGGCATTTTTTTTTATTATACTCGAAAAAGTTTGTCAATATATCGTGAAGTGTGTAGGTGCCAGGATCATGAACATAAGTGTGAAATAGCAACAAAACTGGCCGTTTCACGCGACCGCGTTCAACGACTACACTTTTTTCATTACATACGCAACTTTCAGGTGGCCATTAATACAGCGGAAAAAAAAACTTTAGCAATATTTTTATCGAGTTTTTGCAATGCAACTTATTTGAATTTATTTTAAACAGAAGCGTGTTTAAATTTGTAAAGTTTATAACATTACTATTAGTTATAATGGCATGAAAGACTGAACAATATATCTCTGGTAGAAAAATTTTGTCCCGTTATTTCACGATTGTTTATTATGAACGTCTGAAATAATTGTTAACTGCCAACTATTCCAAAGAATCTGATATTTCTCATTGTGTCTGACATCAATTGTGTAATTCTAGAAACAATTTTATAGAAACGTAATACGCTTTTAGTGTCATGGCCCCAAGCTAAACCGTCGCGGACATTTTATTGTCCCGCGGCTTAACGCTCTTGTTATTGTAACGAGTTGCTTTTCTTAACTTTTTCCAACAATTTGTGGGCTTTGTTTCGGATCGCGATAATTTCTCAACACGATATTGGCTAAGTTTTGTAATTCTCGGTTTGCGTTTAATGTATGTCTTGGACTTTTTTCAACGATTCATTGGACTGTTTAAGGCTTGGCGAGCTTTTGTAGCATTTGTTGGTAAGTGGCAAACTTCAATAATTTATGTTTAAATATATTTTCGGGGTGGGCGTGGTTCCGTCATATTGTCAAGCAAAGATCGTGCTGCTATTGTGTTTCTTGGAATTTCAGCCATTATCAAAGAGGCTGTGTAAAATGTATTTAAATGATATACTTTTAAATATATACCTTACCTTTACCTTCTTGACATTGTAATTTAGCCAAGTACGAAACATGCAATATGAAACTTGTCTTTCCTCAATATACTTATTTATTTTGAAAGATCGTGTACCTATTTATAATTTATAATAAAATATAATATTATTAACACCTTTAGCATTTAATACGATTTAACGATTCTATAGTTCTGTTATATAATACACGCATAAAAAACTACCTATACAAATAATTCACATGGATTTTATTACCTAAAATAAATGTATTTTTATTTTATTACGCATCTCAATTTCTACCTTCCCTTATTGTAAGCTTCGTTAATTCCTTGAATATTCGTGAGATCCTTTCAACAGTTCCTTGAAACAACTGAAACCAAATTGTTTATAAAGCTCGTAATTATTTAAAGTATACTTCACTCTCAATATTGTGCTGCAAGTTACTCCAAACAATGATGGATTCTGTGAATAAAACCAAGTATAATAACACAAGTAGATTAGTACGAAGGGATTTTGTTATTGATTTTATTCACTATTATTATGTGGAACTACTTGTAAATTTTAAGTGGACTGTTTTGTTTTAGCGTTACTAATTTGATAAATGCAAAACTACTAATAGAAAATAAACTAATTGTAAACTTAATTTTCATTCTTTCCTAACATCAGATTTTGTATCTTTGTACCAAAATGCATTGCATGAAGGGACAGGCCTTCTATACGAACGAAAATGCTCTCTTATTTCACAAATATTGTTGGAAAATTATTGAAGTCCCTTGCAGACACCGTTCTACATAATAGACAAATTAAAAAATAATACTCTTTTCTACTTAAAAATACCTTTGCCTGATTATTAATTATCCTATTATTTTCATACTTTTATGCAATTACATAATATTCTTTAAAATAAAGAAAATATTATATAATATAATTCCCCGTAATACCTAGTACCTTTTCTATAAAAGATAGGTACTTCGTACGTACAAAGATAAGGGCAGGGTTGCTATGAAGTTTTGGAGAAGGGTTTTGCACCCTGATTGTATTTAAGTCGACATCATACAGCTAAGTCGATAGGCTATCAAGCCATTTTAAAGTATGAATCAAACTCTTTGAAAGCTTCACTGTGATTTCCCTATAAAACCTGAAGTACAATAAAAGCCCTTTGCTTTGCTTTCCCCAATATTTACCTGGGAACTTATCGTTATGTACAATTGTGGTTCAATGACCTTTGTATTTCAGAAAGTAAAGATGACTTCATTCTTTTTCCTAAATAAGATATCACACGCCCTTAGCTTTGTTTTCCCTTATATTTACTCAAAATCACTTATTGTAATGTACAAACAAGTATTGTAGTTCATTGAACTTTCCAAAAATTTAGGTATTTTTCATACATTTATCTCTCTTCGAAAAAAGATATCACGAGCCCTTAGCTTTGAGTCCCCTATTTATTGTAGTTCATTGAACTTTCCAAAAATTAAACATTTATTCATACATTTCGAAATAAGATCTCACCAACAATAGATCTGTTATCGAACCATAACATCAATTAATCTTGAGTGTGGTATAAAGTTACAGAATTACTCCGTAGACTAAATACTATTAAATTCTTGAAAGGTAACGAATCCATTCAATTTATTTCAAACACTAAACGTTGAAAGCAAGAATCATAACATTGGGTAATTTTATAGGTAGGTATTATAGACGACTGTCTTGGGGAAAGTTTATTCGTCTCCATCAACCACTTGTACTATTACTTACGGTTTACATGTCAAGTTTAATTACTAGTAAGACTAGTGGCAAAACAATGTAAAAATTTATATCGAATTCACAAATTTTCATGAATTCTCCTTAACATTAAAATTTCTGAATACGATAGGAAATACCACGTATAACCAAAATATTTGTTTCTCTTTTCTTCACTAACGATTTTTTTTAGAACTTCCAAATATAATATTATAAGTATATCCCAAATATAGAAAAGTAAGTTAATACTAAAACTATATATATATCTACGTACCTGATCCATTAGCTCAGTTTAAGATCCAAGCATCAATATAAATTACAAAGATATCAGGAAGTTCCCTGAACACTATAAATTCATACTGAGAATTAAAAATCGGAATGATATTATCCAAGTTCAGAGCATTAAGGTTGCGTTTTCACTAGAGATATGCGAGGATGCGTAGCGAGGGATGTCTTTTTAAAGAACCAATAGTATCGCTTCATTTACCTCGCCTCGGTTAGCACAGCTCTGGTGGAAACGGCTCAGTGGTGCTATCTTTTTGCACATACAAAACAAATTAAAGATGTGTGCGAGGAAAGTGTGCTAGAAATGCCTGCGAGGTATGTTTAATAGTTTTATAATTTTTAACATTAGAAGACACAGTTTCGCAAAAAACATCATATCTGGTGGAAACGGAACTTAAGGGAAGGGAGCTTAATCATATTGCTTCATTTAGCTTGAAGTTTGAAGCGTTTAGGGTTTGAAGCGATACTATTGGCTATTTACAAACACATTCCTCGATACACATCCTCGCACATCTCTGGTGGAAACGCAGCCTAATAGTGGAACGTCGCGGGTGATAAATGTGAGCCAGTGTTACCGAAATATGCCGAGTGGCCATTACCGACCGTTTGGATGCGCTTGCACGACGCAGAGAGAGCTCTACTAGATAGAAATGGCAGATAGGAAACTAATTTTATCATAATATTATTTGTTGTTATAGGGTCAGAAGATTGAAAAAGTATAGGTACATATTAAAAAGTGTTCTATTCAGTGTTTTATTTTACATGATTAGTGTTTCTGATGATATTTTAGTTAGATGATTAATCAATGCTACTCTAGGTATACTACTTAAAATGATAATACTCTACATTTAAAATATTATTTATGAATTTAATCTATTTTCTATATACAATTAATATACAATACCTCTCACTTCCATATCATATACTATTGTAAACTGACCCTAGAATTTAACGATGGTAAACTAACATTTTAGGACCAAGTCATTACATCATAAATAGAAGAAAAACAACATCCCTTCCCCTACTTTATATCTCTGATACTGGAGAGTAATAAATTTATGACCACTCATGAAAGCTCTATTATATTATAAGCACTATAAATGTTTCAGTTTGATTTATATTATTGTTTACTTGCTTACTTAATTAAATTGCGATGACAGTACTGCGACAAATTTTATATTAAATTAATTTGTATACTTTCGTTTCATTTGGTATTCAATTATTAAAACACTCGAGCAATTTTTAATTATGAAACGCAAAATGTGTTGGTAAGCGCATAACTCGAGAACGGCTGAACCGATTTCGATAATTCTTTTTTATTATATTCCTTGAAGTACGAGGATGGTTCTTATGTAGAGAAAACGTAAACATGTACCAAGGGCGAAGCCGGGGCGGACCGCTAGTTATCAATGAATCTAATTGAAAGTTTTTGCTTGCTTGAATAAAATTTCCGTTTACAACAACTTTTGGTGATGAAATTATGTATTTGATATGTATGGTTACTAAGCTAAGAGACAATAAAGTTTTAAAGTAAATGAATAAAGTTTTTTTTCATTTCCATATGAAAATTAAAAATATGAACTTACTAAGAAAAGTACATTCTTTTCACACTAAACACCATGCTCTACAATTTTTCATTATTAGGTTTAAAGAATCATTTATTCTCATTTAAAGATTTAAAGCTAATAACATGAGAATAACATAACAAAGTAAATAAATAATCTAACAGTCGTCCGGGCACAGCTATTCCAAAGGTAAGTGTTTTATCCCAGAAGGGATTGGTCATTAAGTATGTGATCAGCTAGGCGCATTTTAAATGCATAAATCGATTCAGCTGTTTTTATATCATTGGTTAGTTTATTATATAATTGGGCACCTTCAAAAGTAATACATTTCTGTCCATAGCCAGTCCTTATTATTTCCTTTCACAAGGACTTCTTTATCCAAATTTTTATGCGTTCTACTCAGAAAACGTTTATTTAAATTCTGAAATTGTCTCTCACAAAGATTAAAACGTAACAGCATATAGACATTCATTCCCCGGCGCAATTTCAAAGGAGCTTACAAATCACAAATAGTGAATCCAAAGCAACAAAGACATAGTATATTCAAAACACGAAAATGCTGCATCGCAAGGAGCGAAGGCGGCAGAGGAAATAGTATGTAAACGCAACGCCCGCATCTCGATGCTTCGTTTGTATTTAGGGAGTTACTGGAGCTATCGAATTATATTGACCGACCCGCGAAGGCGCAAAAAAAACCGAAATTTACTTATTAATAATTTATTGTAAAAAAATTACATTATAAATTATTCCTAACTTAAACTACGTCCCTCCCGTTCAATGTTGAAACAAAGAGTGCTCGTCCTCCTCGGCGGAGCAGCTGCAGCGTCGCGGTGGCGATGATTGCCGCAACACTCTCTGGAATCGCAGGTGTGCGCGATGTCGCAATTGCTAACAGGTGCAAGTCCTTCTTGGGTGGCCCCATGCATCCTCTAATAGTTAAGGCGTGTTATATGTAGGTACATAACAATCGAGTAAACATGATTAGTTTGTATTTATTGTTATTTCTCCTATGTTGAAACAACCACAGCAAGGAGAGGAGATGGTATATAAACGCAACGCCCGCATTTCTGTGCTTTGTTAATCAAGGGAGGTTACTACAGCTATTTTATGCAGAAACTCTTTCTCACATTATATTTAAAAAGAAACTGCCGATGTACAAAAATTGCATGAATCTTCCCAATAAGTTCGTCAAGATATTTAAAATATTTTTGTAATGAACAGAATACGATTTAAGCCAGGTTTTTTTAATTTATATATAGAGATTTAATTCATATTAATGCGTTTCCTATTACCATAAATTTTAGGTGATAGACAACCAATTATTATCAGTAAATTGCTCTGTTACGTCTCAAACATTGCAATGGTGTCCCTAGGTAATTCCAAATAGATGTTTGAAATTATTATAGTAAGAGCCAATCTACATGTTTCTCAATATTTCGAATAAAGATTGCTATTTTCCAGGAGGATATTTAATACTTAATATATTGTTTGTAAACAAGTTTCACAGGAAGAACTTCCTAATAAGATTTAACCTTATTAATTAACATTTTTATTTAAAGACAAACGCTACCAAACAACACAACATCTTAGTAACCAGATAGACAAGGAAACTAAAACTGTGTATCGTATTTGTCACCAGAATAGTGAATTTAAGTGGCTAGTAAACGAGGCACCGTGTTAAAAAAGTGGTGAACTTATAATAGTCGCTCCTACCGGTTTATTCCTTTCACGGAGTTGCGCCAAATGAGTTCTGCCTATGTTTTACGTCTGTATCCCATTGTATGCATGCTTTATCTTCTTTTTTAATTATACTGTTTGTGGGATTTTGTCGTGTAATTTCACTTTTGAATGGCTTCATTTGTATTTTATTTTTATATAAAAAAGGAGTTAATGACTCGGCTCCGCTAGACTGTTTTTCTGTTTGTAACTTTTGAATGTTATTATCCTAATTGGAGCGAAGATTAACTTATTTCAAATCGGTTTAGCTGATTTGGAGTAACAGGTACCTAGGTAATATTATTGTATAACTATCACGATTTTCCTTTTAATAACCAATATAATTAAAATATTAGTTATATTTTTGAGAAAACTAAATGTAACATCAATTTAAATTTAGGCTGATTAAAATCTGGATTAATCGTTTTTACGGTCCAGACGAAAAAGTTTTCGACCAATTAACAATTACTTCAGCTTCATCATTAAAAATATATTTTAAAGATATGCGTAAAATACATTATTTGTAAGAATTAGGATATCAGTAAAAACGAAAGTGAACAATAGCCAAATACTAATTTAAAAGTTATTTACATCTTGTAAAGGAATTTCCCAAGAATATTTAGGTATTTGTCCTTTTTGTTATAAAAGTAATTGAAAGTTATTAACAACAGGGGTTCGAGCTTTAATTAAAAATATTGCTCCCGAGTTACAAAGGCTTAAATTAAGCGTTTATTGAGGTTTGCATTTTCTTCGGTTATTTATAGCTATTTGTTATATTTAGTTATTCTTTATATGTCGTGTCGGTCTGGTTATTAGACGAAGTAGCGCGCTCAAGTTTGCTTGCATTTAATTATTAGTTTTTTTTTTTAAATAAACTAATGTGTTTAAATTAAAATAAGCGTGAGTAATTTCTTAAATATTTTTTTGAAAACAAGTCATGAACAGTTTTATACAAATAGGTGGTTACATAGCTATAATATTATTATGATAATATTCATACTTTTACTTTTGCAGGTTTGTTTGGAAGTTGTATTTTTTTTCTTTTTTTTTTTTGCTTTCTTAAGCATTCATATGAATTTGTGCCAAATTTTATCCGAATCCGCTCAATTATAAGGCGTGAATGATGCACGGATCAAAAATGATACATTCTCAATTCTGCGTATTTATTACTTTTATAATACTAAACTACAATTAAATTTTTTCTTCATAAAAATAACCAAATTAAAACATTTATTCTTTAATCTGTTTTAATATTAACAAAGCGTAAACTTTTATTTAAACAGTAATTCGGTTTTCACTCTTTACGCGCCCTAAAACAGGATTTTTAAAGTAATTGCCCTTTTAAATCTCCAGTTTTTAGTTCAAAGCAAGAAAAGTGCACTCTCTTAAAGTCCGTCAGGATTGCGATACAGACGGAATGTTAAATTAACTGTAGGTACGAATAACTTCATCCAGTATTCATATCGCACTACCGCACTGCACTTTGAGCTTTGTGCGTATGGCAATAGAATTGTAAATGCGTTGCGTGTGTTATGTTTAGGTTGTACTGGGACTATGTTTTGGGGAATGTTTTTTGGCAGAAGGTTGAGTATGCTCTTCTAAAATCTGCTTATTTCAAGCCTGTGCTTTTAGAAAACAGAGTATATTTGTACAAGAAATTAAACACATGTCAATTTTAATGATGATGTATAATCTCATTAATTTTTAAGCGTTTCTTAGTATTCTGCATACAGCATGCATGTACTGTTTTATTTTGCTGTGTTTTAATTTTCATTTTTATCTATTTTTAACCTAGAATATTTATCATACTGACAGTTACCATGAAATTATGATAAGCTGATCGATATAGAAAACCTGAAAGTTTATCCTACCTTAATAAATCAGATTAGTCTTCGCTAATTTTCCACTCCACAGATTATGGTATAAAAGAACAAAATCCTGGAAAATCTCAAATGTAGTTACACCTCTTCGTGAACAATATTCCTTAGGGTGGCTCCACATAAGAGCCGTGAATTCACGCACGATATCACGCTGCGAATTCACAGCATAAGTCGTGTCCTCTACATTCATAGGATGTTCACAATCGTATGTGAAACCCGCCGTGATACTTCTACCATGGTTACCATTACTATGGATACCATGGCACGGGGCCGTGAATGTGGATATGCGTGAACGCTGCGTGAAGAAAACCTTTTGATGTTTTTTATAAAAAAAAAATGTTGTGTGGTTTTATGAAACCACGGTAAAAGTGAAACTGTTCGAACGGTTCCGAACACTGCTTTATACCTACTCGGCAGCCGACCGTCACGCGACTTGCGCTACACAGACCAAAAAGTTTGAGACGATGTAATAAAAGTTTCACTTTAAAAACAATAGCATTTATCCAAACGAAACTAAATGAAGCGATATGATTGGTTATTTACATACCTCGCTACGCATTCTCGCACATCTCTAGTGGAAAAGCACTCTTAGAGTATGTAGCCGTAGGGCAAAGTGCGAAGTCGTAGCGAGCTGTTTCATTTTTATTTCAATTTTAAACGTGAAGTCGTTGTTCGCCAGTTACCGAGGCAAATGGGCTCGGTTATGTCAATTGGGTGTAGCTGTTAGTTTTTATGTTCGAAAGCCTGATACTTTTTTGTATCGAATTTTACGATTGACTTGCGTCAGTTTATTCGGTTTGGTGTGTCTATAAGCACTCTTACCAATGCTGGTTTTTGTTTCTAAAATTTAAAAAACCAAATATTACAATATTATCTCTTCATGATAAAATGATAAATTGATAGGATACAACGGCTATTTTAAAATAATTACAACAAGAGTATAATTATGTATAAACTTTTGCCTCTTTTATTGAGTAAAAATAAAGAGTATATAAGGTTACTACGTCTAACCTTAAATACTCTTTAGAAACAATGGCATCCACTACTTCAAAATAAAACCATCTTACCATGTAATTGCAGAAAGCGCATGCACATACGTATAAAAGTATAAAACTTAAACACACATTTAGCAAGAATCCAGGGTTGAAAGTGTTCCAGATATTTCAGTGTCAGTGAGATGCGGATCCAACTGTTTAAAAGTAATACTTTGTTTCACTTAGATTTACTTGAAATACAACGGGGTTTGTGGGTTATATACATCGGATTTAACTTTATTTGGGATGACTATTATGATTTGTGTAGATTTATATTGTGATTGAGGCATTCATATAATTTAATACGAATCGTTCAATATAAAAGGAGCCACAATATATAGGTACCATATTAGATTTAAATTTTTAAGAACGTAAAATATTAGTTTTATTTGGATTATTGCCAACTAATCCGTAGTTTACTATATTTTACAGAAGGTATATTATTCGTGACGAATGATTGCACTTAAACAGTGATTGATTTTTGTCGTAATAGGGAACTCCTGCTAGAATTTCTAATATAGCATTATCTCCCATGCATCTTTCACTTTTACAAGAAAATTAAAAATATATATTTACGTGTGAATAAATATTTCCAATAAGTTGGAACGCTTTGATTAACATTCCCCACCGATATCTCGATATCGTTCTAATGTATTATTCATTGAGAATAAGATCGTATGTGACGAAAATATATTGATATGTTTTTCATCTTTGTCTCTTATTTATTAGAAGCCTTTTGTTGGGCGGACAAAAGGCTCTCGTTCCGATTGATTTTAATATGTATTCTGTTTACTTAAATTTGAATGTCGATGATTTATTGTGTCTGGAGCCCGTGGTTTCACTTGTGTTGTATATATTTATATGTATTGTATGTCTGGAGAAAAGAAAAGCCATCAAGATTGTAGTCTATCTCTCCCTCCCTCTGCTTCATTTCATACAAGCCTGATTAGCGGTTTAAGCTTTAGAGTGTTTAAATAGTAGACCACATTTTCATGTTAATAATATTAGTACTATAGTAAGATAGGCGTGTACCTAGAGCAAATATAAAAGCAAATTAAAGTACACTATTATGTAACGTACGTGTATGATGTTACATGTTACATAAGTATTTCATTGAAATATAGCCTGTTATATAGAATATGACACACAAATCCAAATATGGTATACAATGGTGTTCCATAAAAAATGTAATACGAAAATAGTTTCCATCATTCGTACGCGAAAAAGACAAATAATTCGTTTCTATGTCGTGCATTTTCAATACGATATTGCATTTTATATCCGCTTTGCGCTCACAAAAGAGCATTGCAGGCAAAACATTTACGTACAAAGAATATTTGTGAAAAATGCTTAAACGTTAGACTGCGGCCGGTTGCGGGAAGGCAAATTTACAAAAGAATTCTTGACACTTTTCATATTATTTAATGTTAGATTTTTCTCGAAATAAACGGAATGTGTGGTTTGTTTGAGGAATTTATGTCAAGTTTCAATCGCTATTTATGTTGTAATTGCGAAATTAACTGTTTGTCTATAAGTTTTGCTTTTACGTCTTAAACCTATATTATTGAAATTTAGTACGAGCATAAAAATGACCTTGGGTAAGACCTCTAAGATTTGGAGAAAATTAACTCTTTAGTTGTCTTATTTAGTTGTATTATTTTCTAGAGAAAATATTGAATTATGAAAAGTTAAAAGCTTCCCTATATTTTATGACGTTTAAAAAGTAGTCCACCTGTTTCGGAGTACCGTGGATACAGACATGAAAACGTTACTTACATCCATATAAAATGGATATAATACGAGATATGCAGTATGCACGCTATATAATCAGAATATTGCGTCTACTTTATAAAATGTAACATAAACAACAAATGCTAGAAACGAAATATGTTTTATACTGCGCATAATATTTAGTGTGTATTAAATTAACAGCATATTATATAGCAACCCTGCAAACATTGTTAAGTGCGCCGCCGAAATTTAATCCGGCGTATGTCTTTGCTTATTATTAAGCGTTAAAACCACTTATCCTGCCTGCGACTATATAATAGGGTTGTCAAAATTTACATATTAGTATGGAGAAAAAATTTATTAACGATAAGAAGGGATATCATAAAACTAAAGGATGTGATATGAAAATAATCCGCCAGTTGAATGTTGTGTACAAAGCAACTTACTCGTAGTTATATTAATATTTCAAGTGAATTTTGTAAGAAAAAAATCGTTAGATATAAACTTAAAATTTTGAGATTTAAATAGTGCATTTTCATTTGATTTCTATCTCCAAAGACACACATCAAATTCACACAATCTGAAGACTGTTTTATCTCTCAAATTGTAACTTTCAAATTGTAACTTGTTTATATTAGGAGTAAATATTATATAATTTGTTTATTGTTTTCAATAATTCACATTCTTTATTGTTTATATTTATTTTAAATAATGTTGCGGAGCTGATATAATTTGCACGCCATTTATGGCTATAAAGTGTTGATTCGAACTATAAATGTAATTTTGTTATCTTTGCACACACATTATGCAAATAAAGATATTTATTTATTTAATTCGTTAATAAATTTGAGGTTGATTAATAAATTTAAAAAACCAAGAGTTGTAGAACTCAAGCTACAAAATATGAAATTGGAGGTATTCATTTTGGTATCTTCAAATTGCAGTTTATTACGACCATATAACTGCATCGCCAAAGTGCCAACCCTAGCTAGTAATACTCATGAAAATTAATTCCACACTAGTTTTAGTGTAAAGCCAGATTCCCTTGTAAATCGCTGCTAAAACTTCACACGATGATAATTTTATGAGACTAGCGGGAACAATATTGCGGCCGCGTATTGAATTATTATTACCACGTATCTAATTTAGTTTAGTCTGCCCTGGGCAGAGTTTGTAGGGTTGCCACAATATACTGGCATATTGGGATCCTGTGTCACGTTAATCCTAGTTGGGTAAATATGATGTTACGATGATGATGTTGGTAAACTAGTGTCTAAAGATTAGTCTCAATTCATAATACTTAGGGGAAAGTTTTTTGTTTGTTTGTTAAGACATTTTAATAATCAAAATTACTGAAACGATGAAAAACTTATGTTTGTAGAGCAAAATATTTTATATATTTTGTATCACAGCACAGGCGTTTAGATAACTGATATTATTACGAAACCGATTCGACTGTCATTTTCTATGCAGATGAACAGCTATAGTTTCAAATATTATAGGCCCCCATTTATAGGTATACTGAACGATTAACATCGCGGGATGGAACTGCATAATAATATAATAAGCTAGGTAAGTACGTATGTAGAAAAATTCACCATAATAATAATTTTTTTAGTAATAGTAGGAGTCGTTTAAAATTGTATAACCATGTTTAGCTTTTTCATATTACAAACAGACACTTCCAGACTTCATTTGCAAGCCTAGCGATGACGCATACTTGATCCTAGGGTTCCTGTTTCACACGTCAATCGAGGAGTGACGTCACAACACATTGACGGGTACAGATGGATTTAATCGAATATCGGTCTTGTATGTGCTTATATGATGAGCTATCAATCTGTAAGTGAAACCGTGGTCCTGTTGACTGGCTTGTTGGATTAGTTACATGGGGACATTGTAGTAGATAAGGTTTGGGCTCACTGTACCTACCTACAGTGTACAGTCGGTTTTCATTTGTTGAGTGCAAATTTTACAAATGAAATCATATTGATGAAGTAAATAGATATAGATAAAATAAATGGAAAATTAAAGCTTTCGTTTATAAAACTTGTGTGTTGAAAAATGTTATAAAACATTTAAATTTATACAGCCGTTATAACGTTTATGAAATATACAAAAAATCAAAGTATTAATTCTTATTAATTTTCCATTTATTTTATCTATATTTTTATTAATTCTGTTATTTAACGAAATGTTTTCCTTTGAAATAAGGCTCTAGCCTTTCCCATACGACAAATGGTTTACACATTCGAATTTTTGTTTCAATAAACAATTCATATTAATGACGGTAGTCGCACACGCATTTCTCTTAAATAATCCATAGCTTTAACTTTTTGCCAAGATAATAGACGGCTGGTAAGTGGCGCAGTAATTTCAACGGACCCGACCATGCCCTATTGTTTCTGTATACATAGAAGATAGATTACTAGATTATTTTGGTGTATTTTAAATGTAATTTCTACTCTGTTATAAATGTTATTTTATTAATAAACTTAAAGTTTTGTGTAATTATGTTCTTCTAGAAGTCTAATTTAATAATATAAATGTTTGAGTTAGTTCTTACAAATTCTAGGCAATAACAAGGTAACATAAACTATGTACATGTGCGGGTTAAATATAATTTAGTCGTAAACCGTAGGCTATATATTTTCTTTTTATAACACACTAAAATCATAATTTAAGTTACATAATAACGATTAACAGCGTATAATGTGTTTGCTGTGATCAACAACAGAATAATCGAAACAAACAACACATCACTATCACTACATAGTATAAAACAAAGTCGCTTTCCCTGTCCCTATGTCCCTATGTCCCTTTGTACGCTTAAATCTTTGAAACTACGCAACGGATTTTGATGCGGTTTTTTTTAATAGATAGAATGATTCAAGAGGAAGGTTTATATGTATAATAAGATCCATTAAGTAGTGGAGAAGTACTGTTATTTTTGAGGTTTCTAATGTGATGTCGTAAAAAATTACATTTATTCCGCTTACATTGCAAACGCAGGCTGAACCCTACGAGTTTTATCAAAATAATGTACTAAGTATTATACACATTGAAAAGGTCTACAGAAAAGTCCGCGATGGTATATGTCTATCTCTTATGGATAACCCACAATAACTTTTTTTTGTCATTTACTTTTTACGACAAATAATGGCTAATTTTCGAAGCGATTTTAACCAATACAGCATTAATCCTTAACCAATTAAATACCATGGATACATTGTTCATTTAATATAGATCTATATGGCCCTTTAGACCGTATGATTTAAGTGAATATTTTCGAAGATATTACAGATTTAAAAATTGCAGGACGTAGCGTTTGCGGCCGCCCGGCTATGTATTTTATACCCGTGCGATGCCGGAGGCCGGAGCGGGCCGCTATATTTTTATACCTATACAACGTTCACAATTTTTCTGTAGTGTATTTAGTATCAGCATTGCACCCGTGCGAAGCCGGGGCGGGTCGCTAGTATAGTATAAAAAAATTCAACAAAGTCGCTTTCTCGGGCCCTATGTCCCTGTATGGTTAAATCTTACAAACTTCGCAACTGATTTTGATGCGGTTTTTTTAAAAGGTAGAGGAAGATCAAGAGGAAGGTTTTAGTAGGTACATATTTTTTTAGGTTTTAGAGAAAGCGAGCGAAGCCGCGACCGGAATGCTAGTAGGTAAATACATAAAACGAACAGCATAAAATTCCTAGATACAACTGTACAATAACAAGATAGAATATAAAATCTGTAAAGTGCTTCCAGCAACCAATAATCCGTACATTTATGTATTTTATGAATCTGCTGCGGGCTTACGTTCAATCTATTATAAATTCATATGTCCGTCCCTTTGTACCTGCATATCAGCCATTTATCCAGGACGAACTGAGCTGATGGTGTTTTATGGATAACCTTACTCCTAGGTTTATAATTTATGTAATCTGTAATCTAAGTAGGGGTGTACCTATTTAGAATTAACTTAGTATTCATAGAAGAAAAAAAAATTGACTCCACAATATTACAATAAACACAATTACAACACATACAATGCAATTAAAATCAACACAATACAATTGTATGGTGTAATACGAATAGTAGTAAAAAAATATTCGCAGTTTCCGAATTCCATATGATTTGTTTTGCATGCTGAATTAGTTTTGCTATTACAAAATTCATACCATAGTAAAAATAATTGGTGAAATATGTTTTTTTTGTTCAAACATACACCAACGTAAGTGTAAAAAGTCCAAACATATTGTTATTCCAATACTGCCCACCAGAGACTAAAGAGCAGTAACAGCCCTTTTGTGATTTTTCGTTTTATTAGTGATTCTGAAAGCGGGTTTCTTAAGCTTTCTATTGAATTAACTTACTTATTTC
>CAJQZN010031287.1:12750-46227 GCA_907164685.1 Colias eurytheme | reverse complement strand
AGATTTTATTAATTTTATGAAATAAAATGTGTATTATAATTTAAAAGAGAAAATATTTGCTTCGTAACAAATATAAATGAACTAAGAAACAATTAAATCGATATTGAAATAATATTCACACGTAGGGAGTTTGATGAAATTAATTAATTTCTCCGTGACGAGCTGCTTCGTTTTTATTTCTAACCCGAGATAGAAACGAGAAAAAAACACAATAATAATTGTCATATATTTAAAACTGTCAATAAATTAATTTATTTCATGAAGAGTATTATTCAATAACACAAAATTATAGAGCTTTTTACCATGTATTTATTCCATTCAACCAAATGTCACTCATGGATGCGCACGCGCATTCCCCGCTCGCGACGCTCCTCATTTGCATAATAGAGCTCGCGCGAGGCGGACGTGTTCCGCGCTAACGCTCGCGTTTTATATGTTTTTATTGTTGCTTACGAGCTGTCAAAATATGGTTGCACATGGTCTGTTTGGTAATGATGTAAGGTTAGTGTTAGTGTTGATGCTGTTTTGATTTTTGAAGTGAAACTTCTTTAGGCGCGTTGAGGGTAAAATTTCGAGGTCATGGAAATACCGTCATGTCATGATCGTTTGAATCTTGCCAAAGAAGTTTCACTTCTGAAATAGGCTCGGCACACACGCTCTTTTTTTGTTTAAAGCTGATCGAAGGGCTTTATGATTGGTTTGGTGATACGACTGTACCTGTAGCATTTTTAATTTGTATCATTTTGGCGTTAAATAGAATATGATAATCTTACTCGAAAGAACATGAAAGGATACTTTTACTTTAAAAAAATCTAAACGTGTTCATAAGTAGATATAAGTATGAAAATATATTTTGGGATGTATAATATCTAGTAGGATTGGTGATCTAAATTCGACCTTCTCAATCTCTTACCTGCGTTCCAATGCACGCATCGCGAACTATGAAATATACGATAGGATTTACAGAATATTATTAAATTCCTACAGAAAGTGGACTCCACTTTGTACGTATAGTATGTAGAATATATGCTCACAGGAGTTTAAGAAAGTGATGTCTTTCTGGTTGTTAAAGAATTGAAATAAAACAATAGATATAATATGTTAATCCGAAAAAAATCATATATATAAATAGTTAGACAGGATGATTATTTTTCCTTACGTTTACGATACAAAGATATCTTACCTTATATACTATTACGTCTCAATTCTATTCCCACGAGTGCATTGACCTAGGAGATGTTACCTCCAATCTAGACTCGGAAGGACTTTTGAAACCTAACGATCGACGGATTGGAGACGAGTTTCCATTATTGCGGACGGCACGGGAAGATAAAGTGCTTTGAGGGTAATATCTGTGTAGCGTTGAATGTTCGCTTTAGTTTTGTAAAGATTTCAATTCACTTTTATTTATATTTTGATAATAATGAGATTAATTGAAGTATCTTCGTCGTATTTAAATTGTAAAAAATAACTCCTAGAACGCACACAACCAACAGTTGAAACCACTACCTCAACGTTAATTTTTAAAAAGTATTATCCTTTTTCAAATTGGTATGGTGACTCGAAACTTTGTAGATTTTCTTAGCGAGTTATTTATTCAGCTATAAAAAGTCCATCTTTATCGTAGCTTGTTTTAAAAGTTGTTAATTTATTTTCATTGGCATTCTAGATTGAGTATTTATGGAATATTATAATTTACGCTGTATTTTGTATGTAAAATAATAAAAAGATTTACAGCATATTAGATTATATAAATAAGTGCCCCTTCACTTACTTTTCTTATTTTTGCCGCGGTAGGTAAACTCATTGGAAGATAAATAAAATATAGGACGATCTGATCCTATATGATCACTCCGACAATTTAAATTTATCTCTTTTAAAAATACATTTACAGCTGGTAGTTTTTTCTAACCACGCGCGCAAAGCGCACACGCACTGGCAAGAAAGAATAAATTAGTTGATTATATAGATACCTAATTAATATAATATTTCATTTTATAGTAGGTAGGTATTCAAATCCATACTAATATTATAAATGCGAAAGTAACTCTTTCTGTCTGTCTGTTACTCAATCACGCCTTAACTACTGAACCAATTTGCATGAAATTTGGTATAGAGATATTTTGATACCCGAGAAAGGACATAGGATAGGTTTTATCCCGGAAATCCTACGTGAACGGGTTTTTCTTTGAAAACGCGGGCGAAGCCGCGGGCGGAAAGCTAGTGCTTTATAAATGAGATTTGTTCCATTGTTAATAATTATTAATTAGTTACTAATTTATAATTATGTTACAATGGATAAGGACCCACATCGTGATTTCCCGGTAAGCGAGGTATGGGCAATTGGTCGGCCGTCGAACCTGGCTTGTACAAGTTTTTACCTCCAATTACTACTTGCGTGTATTGTAGGAATTTCACAAGAATTTCATGTATTTTACGACTTATTTTTTTCGGGATTTTCAGTACTGTAACTGTGTAAAATCAGAAAGTTATGATATTTGTTTCCATTGTAGTGTATACGTAGTATGTATAATAGCATAGTATGATGTAATGATGAGTAACGATGTATTATCACTACATACACAGACACTCTGTCCCTATGTCCCTATGTATGCTTAAATCTTTAAAACTACGCAACGGATTTTGATGCAGTCTTTTTTTAATAGATAGAGTGGTTCAAGAGGAAGGTTTTAGTATATAATTCTCTCAACAAATTATATATTGAAAATGTGTTCCAACGAAGTGAGGAGTAAAAATTAAATTAAATTAATTAGTTTATTAGATTTTAGACAAAGCGGGCGAAGTCGCCGGCGGTAAGTTAGTACCTACTATATAGAATAGGGTTATCAAATAGTTTATTTTAAATCTTATCTATCTTTATCTATGTAGTTATGTAAAAAATGTGCTAGTTACAATATATTTTATAACTCAATAACGGTGGTAGGTACGATTTAAATATTTTGTTCATTGTTCGATTTGTCTCCGACTGAATTAGCATTACATCTACACTAATATTATAAAGAGTAAAACTTTGTTTGTTTGTTTGATTGTAATGAATAGGCTCATAAACTACTGGACCGATTTTAAAAATTCTTTCACCATTCGAAAGCTACATTATCCACGAGTAATATAGGCTATATATCATCATGCTAAGACCAACAGGAGCCGAGTAATGCGGGTGAAACCGCGCGGCACAGCTAGTATTTTATACAATAACAATTTTAAAGTGTATACCCGGGCGAAGCCACGGCGGAGCAAATGCTTATTATTATTTTGTACTATCCTATGGAGGCTTTCCTGTTTCAATCGCCACTAAACATCCCTGCATATTGTCGCACAATTCAAACAAAAGACAATACACGAGAATGTAATGTGATTTGGCCGTTCGTTTGCACGGAAATTAACAAACAAATCGTATTATGTAGTTTGCAGCCGCTCCCGGCGGCGGTCGGCAGCGTTCTGACGTATTAGTTGTTGATTTGCCTGATTTGATGATGTGACGTCATTGTGTTTGAAAGTTGAGGGTATTTGTTGAAAAAATTATAAAATACTAGCTTTCCGCCCGCGGCTTCGCTCGCTTTGTCTAAAACCTAATAAATTATATATATACAACCTTCCTCTTGAATCACTCTATCTATTAAAAAAACCGCATCAAAATCCGTTGCTTAGTTTGAAAGATTTAAGCATGCAAAGGTACATAGGGACAGAGAAAGCGACTATGTTTTATACTATGTAGTGAAGTAAAAGAAAAATGAAATCTAATAATACCACAGATTAAATATTACTTTAGACAAAATTAATTAAAATAATAATATATCAATTCACAAATGGTCGATAATTCGACAAGATGCAATATAATTCAATAATATCTATTTTAAATGCAATAATATGACCTCGCATAATATTATTATTTCACTAGCGGTCCGCCCCGGCTTCGCCCGTGGTACATATTTACGTTTTCTCTACATAAAAACCATCCTCGTACTTCAAGGAATATAATAAAAAAAGAATTATCGAAATCGGTTCAGCCGTTCTCGAGTTATGCGCTTACCAACACATTTTGCGATTCATTTTTATATATAAGATTGTTGGAAAATATAAGATAGAGAAGTAGGGATGCGGGTTGATTGAATAATGAAAGCTAAAATAATAAATATATTTCTCGTTAAATAATAATTTCATATTCAGTAAAATATAGTGAAAAGATAATGAGAGTAGTTGATGGATATTAGTGTCGAAAATGAGTAGAAATCAGGAATCTAAAATATACACACGTTAAACTTATGGCATTAAGTTTCGTTCCTTAAACACAACCCTCGCAAGTCGTAAATTGTAATTCAATCCATTAATATGTTTTTCTGTACATTGAACAGTGGCGAAATTGAAATATACAAGCTTTTGCACTCGGCTTCGCACGCGTTATCTACAGCTTAACAAATTATGTACCTATCAGCTATCTACTAAAACCTTTCCCGAGAACAACGCCTACCCATTGATGAAAACAGAATGAAAATCGATGCAGTTGTGTTTGAGTTTATCGCGAACAATCACACAGATACGACAGAGGACTTGAATAAATGAAAATCATTTATTATTATAGAAATTCAAATATAAAAGCATACAATACATTTTCAATTAAGCAAAAGCGGCCTTATCGCTAGGTAGCGATCTCTACCAGGCAACTCCTATTCTAAAGTTTAGGAATAAACAAAACAAAAATTGTGTGAGCAAAAACAAGGCAATACAAACAAGGCTTTATTTTCATACTGATACAGCTTAACAAAACATTGCCTAAAGTATTAGGGAAAAGTGCTAATCAAATAACAGACGCGTCATTTTTACACGCTCCTCAATGTTGGTAATGAAGGGAAAGTAAAAGTGCATTCTCATTGAGTGGTAATAACCGTTAGCATTGAGTTCATGATCCGTGACGGGCCCATTAATAGTTAACATATGGGGTAGGATGGATTAGGGTGCATCTTGAGAGGACGATTTTGTATGGGCTGATGGAATAGGTACAAATTTATGGTGTTAAAGTTAGTAACAATACTGATGTAGGAGCTATTGTAGTGGTAAGCTGGATTGTGTGGTATGGCTGTTTTGGAGACAGTCGACTCGGATGTGACATGCAGATAATAGTATTAGATGTAGTGTTAAGTTTTGCTTAAGAGGAAAATTATCCTAATATGATGCAAACTCACAATTATAGTAGGTACTTATTTTTCTTTTAAAGTGATGTAGCTGGAGCTTATTTTTGTATGTATATTGTATACAATTAAAAATCGATCAAAATTTGATTTCACGATTCGTAATTTTCGCAATAGTTACCACTTGGGCTTTGTTTAGATATTATGAATATTTCTCTCAATTTGAGCTTCAAACGAATAACAACGCTGTTTCCTACTTCAATCCATTAAAATAGGTAACCAAGACATAAATACATTTTTCAACAATATAAACTTTTTTCCTATTCCAATTGAATTTACAATTGAAATTAATGAACTTTAGGCCAATTACAATAACATTCTTATTCACAGGGCAAGGCCAGACGAGATGCATCCCTAGAAGAACTGCGAGCACACATCCACAAATACTACATACCTCTCGGAAGACAGTTTATGGTGCTGTTTCCTGAAGGAGGTTTCTTGCATAAGAGGAGAGAAATTAGCCAAAGGTTTGTTAAAGTGAAACTTTTATTACATCGTCTCAAACTTTTTGGTCTGTGTAGCGCATGTCGCGTGTATCGCGGCTGCCGAGTAGGTATACCTACGACCGTCGTCGACCGACCGTCACGCGACATGCGCTACACAAAGCAGTGTTCGGAACCGTTCGAACAGTTTCACTTTTACCGTGGTTTCATAAAACCACACAACATTTTTTGTTATTTTATGCTTATGAATAACGCAGACACATTAGAAATATAATAGACAATTTATGTAAGAATTACATTGATCTATTGTATTATAATTATAGACGAATTTTCTCTGAGAATTTAACATTCATAAGAATACCTTCACTTAATATAGTTATTACATTTAATAAGGCGTTGATACTACTTATGAACTGCTATAATAGTACACTGCTAAGTACAAAATTGAATGATAAGGCTCTCTTTTAAATACACCTTCTATTTTTAACCGATACGCCGAATTGGACTTTTGAAATCTAGCACGAAATAGCATTTCAATTGTTTCACAGTACCTACAATGTCAATACATGGAAAGTTTAACATAGAGATACAAAAATAAATACTAAAAACACCCCCAGCCAATTATTCGTGTTTTGTTTCTAACGAGGCAGGCAAGTAAGCCCACTTGTATTTGTTTTGAGTGCACTTCAAAAGATGTTTTGTTTCATTTTGTGAGGGCCAATTTTTTTATAATGCTATTTATTAATGTCCATGATAATGGTATTGTTTTTCAGTTGTTAAAAGTATGAGGATTTTATATTAAACGTGGATTCTTAAAATTTGTTTTGAGGCACTTTGATTTGTTAATTTCAAAGTTCAAGAAAATTCCTCAGACTTTTTATTTAAGATACCTACTTCATTATATTTGAGACTAGCTTCCGCCCACGACTTTGTACGTGCATCCCCGTTTTTCCCCGTTCCCGCAAGAATTTCGGGAAATCCTTTCTTAGCGGATGCCTACGGCCTAACATCTACCTGCATGCCAAATTTCAGCCCGATACGTCCAGTGGTTTGGGCTGTGCGTTGATAGATCACTATATCAGTCACCTTTGAGTTTTTTTATTTAATATATATTTAATGTTAAATCCATGTTAATGACAATATATCAATAAGTTGAAACAGTACGCAGATAAATAACAAAATAGAATCAAAAATTGATTTTGCATTGACATTGACAAAAATAATTAGTTAAGTGATTTCTTAAATTGGATGAGGGATGAAGATAAATTGTCACCTCATTTCTGTAAGGGTGGGGTGTGGGGTGTAAGGTTATGACCTAATTCTTAAATGCTTAAGTTCATACAGAAATAATGGGTCTGGATAAAAATAAATGTAGGTTCTAACGTGATAATGAGGTATATAAAATTGAAGTGTTCATAATTATAAAATAACTAATTTTAATGCAGAAGAAAGTTCAATGAAGAAGTTGAAATGAAAAATATGGCAATTTAATCTTTGAAACGGCTGAACCGATTTTAACTGAGATTTCATTGAAAGGTAGCTATTAAATAATAGAAGGTAAATTTAATTTAAAAATATTTCGACTTCTAGCAAACAATGTTATTCTCATCTTATATGGGCTTCATCTAGTGAATATTATTCGTTAGATATTTTAAATAATGCTTACATATTTTATTTTCATATCTATTTTTGTAACAGATTTGCCGAGAAGAACAATTTGCCCAAACTCGAGTATGTCACGTTGCCCCGCGCGGGGGCAATGAAGGTCATCATGGAAGAAGTGGGGCCCCACAGAGAACAACCCAGCACGTCTAAAAGCGAGGATAAGAAAGGTAAGGTTTAAAGAAAAAAAAAATGCTAGTTATTAAGATATACAGATAATCATAAGTTTATCAAATTCATTTAAAAACCATCAAAAAAACGATTGCACAAAATAAATTGGAATAAACAAACATATATACTCGTACGACTGTATCTCGGATAATTTCTCTACTAATATATTATTAGAAATACAGGTGTAAACTGAAAACTTCAAGAAATAATTCATTATCTAGAAATTCGTTTTATATAGCAGTATAAAGACTGGCAATTGTTCAAAAGTTTTCTTAGCTTAACATTTTCATAGCCACTTTCCTAGTAATATTAGCTACCCTTAAGAAGTCAGCATTAAAATATTATTTTCCGCAGACAACAACTTCAACCAGAACAGCATCAAGGTCTCCAAGACGAGTGACAGCATCGAGTGGATCCTGGACGTCACCATCGCGTACCCGGAGAGAGTACCCCTCCATCTTACTGACGTGGTGTGCGGTATCCGGGGAGCTTGCACCACGCATATACACTATAGATTGTATCCCAGTTCGGAGGTAAGTTCGGGAAAAATGGTGCTTGGACGTTCATAGATTAAATAGTCACTTGGAATTACTGGTTTGGTTGTACCACGTATCAAGCAGATCCTAGTATCCTGTAAATTAAACTGTTAAAGGGGTCATTTTTGGGAGGTTCTTATTGGACTTTGAAAGAAACAAAATTATAATTAAGTGTCCAAGTCCAAGTTATGATGGTATGCAAGCAGTCTACTTAATATTGAATTTTTATCCGGCTTACATGATATTATAATATGTTGCACATTTTTTGCTATTTAGTAGGTCATTCATTGACGGTACTGCTGATAGCCAGCTGCTGATTACCAGTCATTTCAAACTGTCTTATTTAATAAACTGTGTTATGATTTAAAGTTACCTTCTCTCGCAATAAGTACGTGGATGAAAACGTAGCCATCGAATAACTGTTTTTTTCCGTTTACCCCAGGTGCCTTCAGACCCTGAAGGCATGACCAACTGGCTCTACGATCGTTTCATAGAAAAGGACAAAATGCTAGAAGAGTTCTACCGCACTGGCCAATTCCCAGCCAAGGGAAGCACGCCTCTAGTCACCAGACCTGTTAGACAAGACAACGTACGCTATCTGATCCTGCATTTATTCTTCCTAGCGTCCACCTTCATACAGTACAAAATTTGGTGCGCCCTTCTGACGTGCTTATGGTAATACACATGAAAGAAATTTCCAGAACGCTTTGACGATCTCTAAACTGAGACGCCATGAACCAAATTTGTAATAGATAAGGAATTTTGTAATGGCTACACGGTATTGAGTTTATTTCTAGCGTGACATTCACTAACCAATTTCAATTACTAGCGAAGTAATGGATCTTCAACTTCGACGACTACCAATTGCTTCAGGGTTCAACTGTCACGCAGAACAATAAACTTAATATCGTGTCGGCACAAGTTTATAGCTGTGAAGTTACTGCGAATCGTAGATGTAGCAGTGTGCAAAGAGGTTATATTTTTTGTTTACGACCTAGAATATTATGTGAGGCTAACTTCACAGTCATAAAATGAAGGCAATAATGTGGTAAAGAGAAATTGCAATTGTGAACCAAATTGTTAAATGATAAAATTGGAGAGTCCTCTAATAGATTAAGATATATTATGGCAGCTAAATGAAAATAGATAACTAAATGTTTTACACTTTTCACGTCACAATACGATGTAATTTTGTAATTTGGACAATAGTTTGATTGTATTAGGATGATTCAGGCTTGACGCAGCGATTTGCAATGCATTTTTAATACGGTAATTCGATTTGAAATGTCTGTATAACTGCAGGATTTTCACCCCTTTTTAAATATTTTATTACTCCTCAAGTATTCAAGAACTTTATAAGGATATTTATTGGCTGGTTTACATTTAATCAATTATGAGAAGTGATTAATACTTTCCTCGCATCGCCTGAAAGGAAATCCATCATTTTGGACAGGTTTTTATAATTATTGCTTGTTGCCAATGAATGACGATCTAAAGACAACCTTATTGGTTATACAGACGTTTCAGATTCCTTTAGCGCTGCGTCAAGTGTGATTCCTCCATATCCTACGCTAGGTCGAAAATTATCACTTTTATACTAGAAGTTTCTTACTCACTTAGTGGTAACCTGTTTACGAGTACATGTTGGCTAATCACTGTAAGTACATTGCGTGTTATGTTTACGTTCTCTCCTTAAGTTGTGTTGTTACCTATTCGTAGTATGAACGATGAGAAACCTTTAGAATATGCTCTTTAGTTGCGGTCTGATGATATGTTTGTCAATTGCTTGATGTTTCCTATATTAATTAAATTTGTTATTCAGAGTTTGCACCATATTTATCCCCTATAATAGATCTAAAAGTGGTGGCAAAAAGGAGAAATATAGAAAATAAGCCATTCATATTTTGAAAAATATATCAACTTATATTGGAAATCTGGGTTTATTACCTTTTCGACTTCGGGATGCCATATTTAATTTCGTATCAAGCCATTTGATTTCAATTAAAGGGGATTCTAAGCACTTATAGTTTCTCTTCATCAGGCCGCAAATAATGTAAATACATTTCAGTAATACCGTTTCTCGTATTATTTCTACACCCTGTGGTTGAATGGCATCCAAATATGTCTAGTGAGAACTACGGTGTGGTATTCGATTCGTGCTGTGACAAATAAGTCAATATTTAAGTACTTCTTAGCTTGTAGGACTTGCTTTGCTTTCTGTGTTTTTGCTCGATTATTATATTAGAGGAGAATTGCTTTTTTTGAGTCTAGAATGCTTTTTTGAAGGTCTAGTGATTTCGTTTTTGTGAAGATACTTTTAAAGAAGATATGGTTTGATAGTAGACATGGAATAATTAGGAAACATCTGTAAATGTAGTTTCTAGATTGGTTGTATCGGTTGAAATGATTTACGCTATGTTTGTCTAGAGCTCTTTTTTATGAGTTAAATAACAAAATAATATTCTATGATGATGTATCATGGTATATCACCATTTAAATTCGTCGATCACATTGAGTTTTGTTAAAAAACTAAACTGAAAATAATGTTGCGTATAAAATTAATGTATGATTTGACATTCTCCTCAATATAACTAAATACCTCTTTACTTTTATTGGCCTTTTTCTTTATTGATTAGTTTAATGTGCTATAGAATGAATTTCTAGTATGTTTTACATGTTTTTGATTGGCTAGTGAATGTAATTAATTTCCTTACAGTTAGAAATAAAATGTATTACTGCAAATGAAGATTATACGTTAAGGTTATTTTGTATTCTAAGACGCTGCTATATTACGGTCTTTACCGTCTGTTTGAGTGAAATATGGTTCAGTTTCTTTTTGTATGAACGCCATCTTAATATACTCGTAAAATCCGAATTTTCTCTCGGAGAACTATACAATAATTCACAACGCTTTATCAACAATTTATGGAACAAGAGATAAATCACGTTTTGCTGTTTAATATATCACGTAGGGTTAAGGTAGGAAACTTATACATTTCGTGTGCAAAAGATGATTGTTTTAAATTTTGCTTTGTGTCGCTTTGGTTTTAATTAAGGTCTCATTTTCGTATCAATTGGGTGTTTCATTGTATTTTTAAGTAGACAATACATTTCAGTCGCGATGTTCGTTAATTTAATTGTTCATTTTGTTTTTTCTTTTATCATATCGCATACATTTTGTTTTTAAATTTATAGTTAATTTAGGTTTTTAATGGGTAATCACCGTTCATTAACATCAAAACTAGAATATTATTACTATGTGTATAGCCCGGGCCATTAAATGTTAGAATTAAAGCATCGTTTTTATAATTGCATCCTTTATTGTCACGGGTGGTAAATGTACGGTGTGCAAAAACCGGGTGATCTTTACTAATGCCAAAATATTTTCGCCGTAAGTGCCTAGGCTATATTGGTAAATGGAAGCTTATAATAATAGGTTTTATTCTTAATACTAAGTTTATCTTTAAAGATATTTTTTTTTGTCTGTACTTAAACACGTATTATTTATGCATTACAAACAATAGACATATTCTATGGTTTCAGCATTATTATAATAATTAACTTTGTGTATTTTTATATATTACAGTGTACGGTTAACTTTTATGTTTGTTTCAAAATAGTTTGTGCTTGAAAGGTTCGTAAATAAAACAAGATTTATAACTTCATTGCTTATTTCATTCTTAAATAATAAATATAAAAAGATTGTATCTTGAGTTAAAAACATGATTTCATGAAAATAAATTTATTCTGAATAATTTTATAAATATAGAAACATATCATATTTCATTAAAACATGCATAAATAATAATTTTATTTGGGTTGGATAAATGTTTAGGACCAAACCTATAAAATCTTATAATTTCGAAAAATGAAACGTTCACGTTTTATTATTAAATTAATGGTTTCATGAGTTGTAGTAATATTTTACCTTTAAATGAAACATATAATGGGAGAAAAAAATAGTTTAAAATGAACTATTATAATAATAATTTATATTGTATGCTGACTGTACTTCAAATACGAGTTCAACATTATAACTTTCGGCGAAACCAAAGAAAATCTACGTGAAACTAAAATTACCGTAAAAATGACTCGAGCCCCACGATTTTTGTTTTAATGAAATATTCTCAACATAAAAAAATCTAAAAGTTTTGAGATAAGTAATTTATAAACATAATTATATCATTCACTACTTAATTCCCACGTAGTTAATATATAAAAATATAAAAGATAAAAAATAATAAACTAATATTTGTTTTAATAGAAAACACTAAACTAGCTTCATGCAACATTTTTTACAGCTTTTGTATAAAACCACGTCAACTAATTTTTATATGCAAATAAATATTAAAACCGATAAATACTAGAAATAGACACAAGGTCCGTCAATTGAATGCTTTATTTTAAAAGTTACTAAATTTATAACACGTTTTGTAAACTACAGTTAATAATTATCACTTATTTGTTGTATAAAATATTAAAATGATACACAAAAAACAACTTTAAAATGCATCCTAGCTTCGTTCACATAAGTTCATAAAAAGTAGTATATACCTAGATTAAATACCTAATAAATTACATAAAAATTACTCAATACGGTTTTGATATATTTGTTATTAATTACATATTGTATTTTTCTTCTTATTTTATTGCATTTAGAGATAATTTGAATAAATAACTGTAAAAGGTTTCAATCTCTTAATGTAAAAACTGTTATGTGGCTGTTAGATAGAAATAATATCGAAGGCAAATTATTATAACAATACGTTGTCTACAAAATATAATTTCTAGACGGTTGTAAATGAATTCAATTTTAGTTGTTAGGTAAAAAATGACCTGAAGGCGTCGACTTTTGTCTGCTAGCCTTTTATTTTGTTTATAAAATTAATAACAACAGGAATTTAGTACTTTAGTTCAATGTGAAAAGAAATTTGCCTCTGATATTGAAGTCATTGAAAACAAGTCGTGACCACGTCCAACCAAGTTCCTTTAATCCAAAAACGTGCCTTTTCTATGAAATTAATTTATATATTCGTTAAATATTTTGTAATTTACTATTTGGATTTGTGAGTAAATATAAAAAGGGTTAGTTTGTGTATTCTGTATTGTAATTTCTTGATTTTTGTTCGTTTATTTCTTTTTATTCGTTACCAGGTAATAAATTTAGCTAGATAAAGAATTTCGAAATCATATCATCATTATTTGTCATCGAAGCATTTTTATTTTCTTTTTCTTTTTTTTCTAAGAATTCTTTTTGTTATTTTCATGGGATTATTTCATTTGTTTTAACGGGTTTAATTTAGGTTAAAGTTTTGTTTGAAGTTATGTTTGTTTATTAGTTAATAGACAGCTTGTGAATACTTCGTAATTGGTTGATTTTATTTTCCTTTTTTATTTTTTAAACTAAGTATCGCATGATATGCATTTTAATATAGGAGCCATTTCTCATGTGCACTTTAGTTAGGGAGAGATTTATCGAGTTTAATGTAAAATGCGTTTGCATTATGCCACTCGGAACATACTCTACTTGTTTTAAATATTTTCTCGCGTGGAAAGGCATAATGCAAATGGTCCTTAATGTTTCATATCGCCATGTCATTTGAAAATTGGAAAAATCAGGGATAGCAGGGATACGAGTGAGATATTGTAGTTTATAGAATTTTTCATACGTTTGTGAACACAGAAGGATTCCTTTATTTAACTAAATTTATTTCAATTCTTTCCTGTTAAATAGTGTTTAATGACATACTGCCATAATAAGACAGTTGGTAAATTCATTGACGTTTTTTATGTATTTTTTGTAGGCAATTTTTTTTCGTCTTTTTATTAACTCGCAGATTTTGAAGGTAATTAAAATGTGTTAAGCCAATTTCCTGTATGGGTTAATAAACAGACGGATTGAATAAATAGCCTATAGATTCATGAACATTTCTTTTGATTTGTGAATGATAGGTACAAATGAATAAATGTGAAATGAATAAAATTAAACTATGTGAAGCTTACATTAACAACAATAGCTACTCTGAATATTGTTTTAATGTGAGAAAGTGCTTGAAGGCTGTATATAGTTTTGTAAAGAATGCTCCTTGTCTAATAAATAAAGCACATTGTGTCACTCTAAATGTTGTTTTTTTTTACCCTAAATTAGCATATAATCAGAAAGATACCAAACATAATAATATGAGGAGTATTTTTCTAGATAATAATACAACACCGAACAAGCTTAAGCTTGGAAAGAAAATCTATTGAAATAAATATAAATTATACAATTTTTTTAGGCTTCAAAATATGGATTAAGTCATATTTATGTTTGTTATGTTACAAATACATTTTGCTATTACTGTAGTTTTGTCTTTGTTATATGTATTTATGTATTTTCAATGCAATAAAGCATAATAAATAAAATAAAATAAAATAAATACAAATGAAACACCGAAACATAGCTTTTTATTTGTTTTTTTGGTTGTTTGTCTAAAATAACTGGATCGATTTTAATGTTTTGTTCACTGATAAAAAGCTTCAATATTAGATATAGTAACACAGGCTATATTTTGTGTTTTTATTTTGAGTCTGCCCGTATCGAGATACACACTACAAAATTTATTTATAATAATATAAATGGGAGGGAATCCCAATATTCAACGCTATTTCCTTTATTTATTAAGAAATTTCGTTTCAATAATTCTCCGATGTAAGAGAAAATCACTCTTCAAATAAATAACATTTTGTGACGTGAGGTAAAATGTATTACGAAGGTGGATACTGTTGAGTTTTAAAAACTAGATAGGACTATATAGGTGTTTATTTTATTTCTATTATAATTTACTACTTGAAATGTTTGATTTTTAATAATTATTAGGTAGTACCTACATCGTATTTAACTTAATAGGTATCCATTAGGTAGGTAATACCTAACAATGGTACCTACCCCAATATATGTTGTGATTTTTTCAAAAAACAAAATAGCTGATTCCTAGGTTGCATTAATTACTATTAAAAATCTATTTATATCTAAAGTTGTTATCATAAAAATCGGTTCCGATTTTACTATGAGTATCTTTCGATGTCATTATTTTTAGTGTCGAATTTGGCAATTAAAAATTAACTTTAAATTTGATAACATTATTATTCAAATTCATGTTGGATACAAGAGAGAGTTCAGTGTAACTTAAACTATGAAATTTATTCAGGTCACAATACCTATATTATAATTATTGTTATGAAAACTGCATAATATATACTAAACTAAAAATCATGACGTCACTTCCAGAAAATATAACTCCGCAAAACCATCTTCGACTGAAACGATTGTAATGTGACAAAAGATAACTGTATTAGACTTTCTTTTTATATTTACGTAAATGGTATTTATATTATTTTGTGTCTCCCTTTGAAGCAATTGAGTTACAACAGTACTAAAAAACCTTTTTACAAAGGGTTCCTTGAGAGGAAATTTCACGTAGATACTATATTCACTTCAATGGTGTCAATAAAATTAATAGAGTTTTTATTTTATACACTAATACGTAAAGTAACTCTATTATAATAAGAAAGTAATAATATGGTTTGATAAAAATAGTATACAATAAATATTATCATATACATGTACTAAAATGCATTTTTTGTTATTTGTCGAACGAAAAACACCTGATCACTAATTTGTAATCAAACACAGAAACTAATTCATTGAAAAAGCTATATTATGTATTAGTCTTATTACTATATTCTATAAAAACTTTGTTCAACGTCAACAAAACCAAAGTAGCTAGAAAATTGAATTCTTGAATATGGAAAAACGTAATACAATTTACCAATAGACCACTACAAGGGGAAACCATTTGTGTAATATTGAATTTTATGTGAAAAGTCCTTTATATTCTAGTCTAGGGTTTATTGCTTTCGACGTTCGAATACAAATCTTAAAGTCTGTATGCAACTTTCGTTCTTATATCTTTAAGGATAGAGGGGTTTGTTCGTTGTATGTTTTGTTGGTGATACGTCGTTTGTTCGCTGTAAGTTGTGGCAAATTATATCGGTAGTACGTACGATAAATGGTTCCTTCAGACATTATTAGGTCCTGTGGTGAAGCTTGCGTTGTTTGAAGGGCTTCCTTTCAAACCTTTGGCTTTGTACCGTTAATGCTGAAGAGATTTAATTAGAATTTTATGATGCATGCTGGAGGCTTGTTGAAACTGTTATTGAATATTATGGCTAGTTAAGAAGGTAGTTGAACTTTTTAAACGCCTTTGTTCTTGGAACAGCGTTATTAGTTATCATTTTAACAATAAAAATGATAAATACAGTAAATTTCAAATGATAGTTGAAGTATATACTGATATTTTGTTATGAATCAATTAGGTATGTAATATAATTATATATATAATGGCAAATATAAATAACAATCCAAAAATATTTCAAACATTATGTTAATTCTTAGGAACATCACCTATATAAATTATTAACGTAATATTACATTGAACAGTTTTCCGTCATAAAATCTACGTTTACCTACGTAATAAAATCATCTGCATAGGCATTTCCTTGTACAAGAGTTATCTATTTATCTAATAAGCTTGACTATCTAGAGGTTCCCTATTCAAAGCCTTGCAGCATGAGATAAAAAAATATATATTAAAAAAATAATTTTAAATTAGCAATATCAGGTAGCGTCCTCTTCTCAATTTGTGTATTAAAAACGCTCTGAAAAGTGACGTTTTCGATTAAATAAATTCTTAAGTTTGAGTACAAATTACGAGGGTAAAAATATAAGAAGTCAAAGTGCATACTCGAATCCTCTATACAATGAACCTATTTAAAACTAATGACCATAACAAACATAGTGCTGATTAATTAACTAAAGCCTCAAACAAACAAAACTGTCGAATGTTGATCCATCTATATTTATTTAGGACGTACCTAATTTAATTGGCAAATGTGCGGTGTTCGGATAATTGTGTGATTTCGGCGACTGTGGTTGTAGGACAAATAAGATGATTGGACCGGTTTCATCTTGATCTCTCTATTGTTAGGAACTATGTATATTAGGGTGGAGTGAAAAATATTTTTTTTCATTTTCGTTTCGGCATACCTGTAAAAAGATGTCATTATTGCTCATAAATACACATGCAAAATTATACTTTGCAGATGATACATTTAGAGGTGCCCCCAACATCATGAACTTTCAGAAATTCAAAAAATTTAGTCGAAAATCAGTAAAGTTTAATTTTGACAAATTAACGCTAAATCAGATTCTGTGTTATCTCGTTGGTTGCCAACAGGAAGACACAGAATACATAATATTTCAATATATAAAAAAGTGGCTATCGCTGGCTACCAGTGGCTCTGGTCGGTGGCCCGTTTGCGCCGACTCTTATTGTAGGAAACGTTGATTTTAAACAGTGCCGTTAAGGAAATAACACTAATGTTAGTAATATTTCTTAATTACATTTTACACGTAAATACAATTAAGATCATAATTTAATATTTTTGATGTGAGTTCTATCTATAATTTCGCTTTGTTACAGTAAAGTGTTGCAAGTCAAAATATGACAAACGACATGTTGTCCTGTATTTTGTTTGCCAGAGAAGTACCCAGTGTCTCAATTACCAACTTGTACTGATGCTAAGAAACTATTACTTATTTATTAGATATGAATTTAAACCTGATTAAATAACAAAATTCATGATTTATCCGAAAGATTAGCTACGGAAATGTTTGATGTGTGGCGAAAAGCATCGCTTCCCACTATTAGCTTTAATAGAGTACTACAACTTATTCGACACACCATATTCGATGAATATAGACGCTTATTAAAACCTTATCAAGACCGAAAAACTAACAAAAAAGAACAAGAAAAGATAACTGAAGTATTTTGTCACTCAGTACCAAAGGTTATTTGATATTTGAAGTTGCAAATGCCATTTTTTTTAACTCTCTTGTACTTGCTCAAAAGATTATACCGACTTAACTATGTGGCAAGAATGTAAGAAAACTGAGCCTCTGACTTCTAATTTATCTGAAGAAACCTTAAAAGACATCGTGAAAAGCGGTTTGACTACGTTTCAGAATATCAAAGATTTTCTATGCCTTGCCCAGGCCGTAAAGCATATTATCAAATTGGTGACATAAGCTTCAAGTGCAGTTTGCTGAAAGAGTAAACAAAATGATTTTATAATGGCAAGAGCATCAGTATCACGACTGCTAATGCCTAATTTTGAAAAAAAAAAACAGCGTTATCTATACTAATATTATAATCTATACTGATATTATAAAGCTGAAGATATTGTTTGTTTGAACGCGTTAATCTCAAGAACTACTGGTCTGATTTGAAAAGTTCTTTCGGTGTTAGATAGCCCATTTATCGAGGAAGGCTATAGGTTACATATCATTACGCTTAGATTAACAGGAGCGAAGCCACGCGGGTGAAAGCGCGAGGCAACCGCGAGCGCAGCTAGTACTAAATAATTACTTATTTCTGATATTTTCATACCTCTATAATATCATTTTCATTAATGAAATACGTTAAAACAACTAATCAGGCTATTATTTAGTGTATCACAAAGAAGTTTGTTATATAATAGACTTGACGGCCATAAAAATACTGTGATTAAAAAATAAATCAAAGTTTGCGAAAAAATCATATTTTTCTAATTTTCAATTGGGTTGGGGCACCTCAAAACATCAAGACAGGTAAACAATATTTTGTATGCTGAATTCACTCATTAAAAGGCACCTTTCTGTCGCTATGCCGTTTGAAAAAAACAAAAAAAAAATTCTTTCATACATTATCACTCCACCCTAATGTATATTGATTGGGAGATTGGTCTGAAACGAAAAGTCACTACTTTTCGTGTCTATATCACTACATAGTATAAAGCTACGTCTGTATGTGTATGCTAAGATCTTTTAAACTATGCAACGGATGATGACGCCCTTTTTTTAATAGATAGATTGTTTCTCGAGTAAGATTTACTATGTTTTAGACAAAACGGCCGAAGTTGCGGACGTAAAGCTAGACGTGGAATGTAGAGAAACATTAGGTTGAGTATGGGCGTAATAATTCTGTGTTAATAATAAGGTGCTCATGGGTCTTTTAAATCTTAACAGCTGAATAGAGTATAATTTTAATTTATACTCTTTAAGTGATATTATTTAAGCTTCTTTTTGTAGTACGTATAACAAATTAATTTTACTGGGCATACGTTTTTTATCTTTTTGGCACAAAAATGCTTTAAATACTTACTTATCGTATTAATCAAGTCAAAATTACAAAAATATTTTAATTAAACGTAAAGATTTCCCATTAGCTAGATAAATACGTATTTATATAAAATACATTACGAACAATACAAATAGTTTTGTTTAGAACTGTAGTTACTGAGGGAATTAAGGTACTGCCGGCGGGTCGCTGAAACAATCACTATGTTGCAGCTGGGAGCCGCGTTTAGATACTGGCTAACTGGCTTCATTTTGTTGTAAAAGTATATACTTTTTGATATACGTATTAATTATATTTTTGACTAATTTGCAATGGGAGGTTTCAAGTATTAAATTGTTTTATTTAGCTAAGAATTATCATGCCACTGCTGCTCAAATCGAATCAAAAAAATAGTTCGACGATATGTGACATCTACGAACCAATTCACATTGGTGGATAGTTCGTAGACGCGTTGATACAACTTACTGGTTAGTTTAACATGGACGCAATAGTTTGCAGGTCATTCGAATTATTCACTGTAGGTGTAGATTCACTAGATACTAAGGGCATGTTCCTGATTAATTTTTTCTTTAAAATTGTCAAATAAATATATGATAAATGTTGCTAAATATGTCTGGATGTATTAAAGCTGAAAAAATAACAAAACATATTTTCCAAGCTAGTAGCTATCCCATACAAACGCTCCCCCACTATCTCATCTACTCAGAGCTATTGGCTACAGCACAAAGAAGCGCAAAGTTGAACACCTGACAGCTGATTCTAAATAGAAATTTCGTTCGCATTCAGTTCAGTTACAATAAGCTTACATTCCAAGTTTGTAGCCATGCTACGTTTGATTCAATTTAACAGTAAATTATAAGGTTGTAAGCTTGTATGGTTTACAATCTCTGTACAATGCATAAACATAATATATGTGGGGATGGTGTAAATAAAAACGCCAAATTAGCCCAATCAGTTTATTTCCCAGACACCGGTTAACAAAAATACATTTTAACAATCCTCCATTTCTTTTCGTACCGAGCCACAGAGTCAAGTCATAGATAACCATCAATCTACAGACAACATATCCACAGAGTAAATAATAAAAAAACACAGACTAAAAATAAAGCTAATTATGAAATACATCTCAATATTTTATCCTATTCCCACATATATATTATTTCATTCTTTTTATCGTTGAAACAGTTTCTTCCCACATCAATTATTTTATATTCAAATTTAAATGATTATATTTATTAATGATTGTTAGTAATTTATTATTAAAATAAACACGTTTTCAGAAGTAGGTAATCATGAAGAGGAAAATTGCTTGTTACTTTAACCAATCAAAACTCATACTAGCTAAAAATATATTAAATTATAACATCAAAACTACCTAATACTTGACACAACATATTATAATAAACTGCCTACTCTTATTACTAATAAAATCATTATAAAAAATGCTTTCATTCAAAATTAAAAGAAAACAAATCAAAACAACCATCTACAGTATACTTAAACAAGCATAAAGATCATATTGTTTTGACTGGAGCGTCTAAAACTCTCAAATAAACAATTTTCAAACCTGCAATGTCTAGATTTTTCAGTCCCACCTGATGTTAAGTGGTGTCGTCTAGACGTACAATATCAAGTATTATGTCTTTGATCCTATAAGTGAATATTCTCTGAACAGTTTTTATTAAATTTCTTCGTAAACACTTACTTATGAAGAGGTTGAAATCGTGGCATAGTTGTTTTTATTGAAATTTTATTTAAATTCATTTTTAAAGTGGTTTTCTTAAAAGGGAATGAATGTTGAATATTGTTTTAAACCATTATAATGAACCATTCATTCTAAAATTTATGACATTAAAGGTTTTATTAGAAGATAAAATATTGTGCACAGAAAGTACCGTTATTTGTGTAATTGACATTTTATTAAATTACTAGTTATTGCTCGAAAAAAAGTTCCGTTTCCTCTAGTGGGTTGTATAACAGTTTGATAATTTCATTGATTTTCTTTACATGACCAGTTTTTGTACTTGGTCAGAGCGTGACCTCTTTGTCTAACCCCACCGGGAATCGAACCTCTCTCATCTCTCCCCGAATAGAATTTTTGTAATAGAATACGTAATTCATAGCGACCATTTCATCCATGGCTTAAATTATATTACATACTCGAAACGTTACATTACTCTCTTCATTCTTAATCAATGCTAAATGCTAATATTAAAAAAGTAAAATGTTATTTTTGTAATCTGATACTACAGTGATATACTTTTAGATACTACAGTGACATAAACATCATGCACATTATTTTGTATGATACCGATTCAACCCGGCTTCTTACACTCTACAACACAATAAAACACAACACCCACAACAATCCGCTAACCTATTTCCAAGCAATAAAACGCTTCCATTAAACTGCAGTCGTTAGACAAAACTCTTCATAACTCCCAACTTTCGGGATCAACTGCTAATGACGTGAAACAAGCTCTAACAAGTTCCCATTCACGTCACGTTGTCGTCACGTAGTCGTCACGTACACGTCACGTCAGGCGTGACAAGAAAATGCGCTAACTTGCGTGTGTCACAACATTCGCGTTATGTTTTTATTGTTACGTTATTTCATTGAGGTTGTCGCTTCCTTTTGGAAGACGGAAATGGGAACTGAGAGATAATTTTGATAAATCTATACTAATATTATAAAGTTTGTTTGTTTGAACGCGCTAATCTCGGGAACTACTGGTCCGATTTGAAAAATTCTTTCGGTGTTAGATAGCCCATTTATCGAGGAAGGCTATTATTTATATATCATCACGCTAAGACCAACAGGTGGAGCACTGCGGGTAAAATCGCGGAGCACAGCTAGTAACTTAATAAATGGGGCACTATTTCTGTCAATCTCATTACAATATAGTCGATTTGAACAAACTTGGACCATGGATTCCATGATGATGTTCATAAATGTAACTACTGAACCTATGCTCAATACGGTACTGTCATCAGAATTCATAGCACATTATATTTTCATTAAAACTATTGGAGTACATAATATACCTTTATACAGGTAAAATAATACTGTATTTCTAAACCAGTGCGTCCCTAAAGGTACGCTTACCCTTTTTCTTATCAACGCGAAGCAGAAATTTATTCTTCAATTTTTCACGTCAACAAAAGCCGCTGTCATATATTAAAATTTATAGTACACTATAGTGTACGTGTATGTATGTATGCCACGGTAATATAGCTCTTATGTACGAGAGAAAAGAACTGTGTAGTCTTGTGTGTTCATTTAATGACGTCGCGAAAGAGCTTTGATCTTGTTTAATGTTTGGTCTAAGATTTAGAAGTTAGCGATGACACTCGATATTGGTAGTATAAGGTTGCTATACTTATACTTAGACTAATTATTGTTATACTACTTATACAATATTAGAACTATCAGGTAGGTTTAACCCCGTAAATTAAATAAGAAGTGTAAGGTCTATGCGTATGCTAGTGATGCATTCCAATACGAAACTAAAAAAGCTCAAAAGCTTCCTCTGACTTTTCATGTAATAATTAATATCATAAGCACGTCCATTTAACGTATCAATCAGTTCCATTGTTTTGAATTTCTCAAGGACAGAATCTGTTTTAGTCTCCCTTTAGATGGTAAACGGATGAACTTTATTTTAAGCCAAATTTCCTGTAATAAACATAGTTACACACACATAATATTAGGTAAGGTATAATATTCACTATAGAAGTTGTTTTAAATTCACTTCGTCTTAAATCGCGATAAAAAACATGACTTACACCAAATTTCGCAAAGTAAAACTCATCCACAAATGCGGCCGTATCAAAGGCTAGTTGCGCGATAGTTGCGCAACTCTCGTCGAACTTCGGCGGTCTAATGAGATTCTTTTAGATAACTTTGTCATAATGAATACGTGTAATCAGCAACTTTTTCTGTTCGCTTTCCGTTCGATTAAATGGACTTTAATTAACATTGGATGTGTTTTATTAGGGTTCCGTAGCCAAAATGGCAAAAACGGAACCCTTATAGTTTCGTCATGTCCGTCTGTCCGTCTGTCCGTCTGTCCGTCTGTCACAGCCGATTTACTCGGAAACTATAAGTACTACAGTGATGAAATTTGATGGGAATATGTGTTGTATGAACCGCTACAAAAATATGACACTAAATAGTAAAAAAAAGAATTGGGGGTGGGGCCCCCCATACATGTAACTGAGGGATGAAATTTTTTTTTTCGATGTACATACCCGTGTGGGGTATCAATGGAAAGGTCTTTTAAAATGATATAAAGTTTTATAAAAAACATTTTTCTTAAAGTGAACGGTTTTTGAGATATCAGCTCTCAAAGTCGTAAAAAGTATGTCCCCCCCCCTCTATTTTTATAACTACGGGGTATAAAATTCTAAAAAAAATAGAGGTGATGCATGCTAATTAACTCTTTCAACGATTTTTGGTTTGATCAAAGTATCTCTTATAGTTTTTGAGATAGGTTGATTTAACTGTAATTTATTATATTTGCTGCTACGGAACCCTTTGTGCGCGAGCCCGACTCGCACTTGGCCGGTTTTATTTACTCTGTGCTAGAAATGTCACAAAATTGTAATTAATAAATTGCTTCTACAAATTGATTGCGTGAATACTTAAAATAAAATTTATGATGTTGCAATTTTTACTAACCAAATTTGAATTTAACCTTGCTACGAAATACAGCTAATTTCTTAGAACTTGTATTTTAGAAACAAGAATTTCTGAGAAACTTAGAAATTTACTACAGTTTATTAGGCTAAATAATCAGCATATTTACACGAATTTTCGACTTACATACTACTTAATATAAACTTAATAAGTTATAACCAATAACTCAAACTCAAACATTTATTTATTCAATAAGACTTCTTCTAGAAGCACTTCTGAATCGTAATAACATAGTTTTAATATTAAAGGCTAAAATTTTTATTATCAAATAATTAAAGGTTATTAACTCAACTAAGCTGACTGAATGCTAAAATAATGTTTTATACTTACTACTTGCTAGCTTAATTCCCGCGGTGTCGCCTGCGTATTAAAAGGAAAATCCGTATAGTTCCCATTCCTGACTTTTGTCCATTATCAGGTTCTCAAACTATTAATTTAGGCGTGAAGGAAGGACAGACAGACAGACCTACAGACAGAGTAACTTTCGCATTTACAATATAAGTAGAGATTTTATAATGTACTTAATTTTAACTAATTAAATTCACCTTATTAATTATTAATCATTTACCAAATTCTCTAAGTTCAGTAAATAAGGTCCCATATGGGTTTCAATCAAAATGCAAAAAGAGCCCTTCGCCCTAGGCTAGAATATAATTATGAGTCCCCACGTCATCTGTATGTAAATTATCTGACAATGGCATTCGATTTCCATTACAAATCATATCTATACTAATATTATAAAGCTGAAGAGTTTGTTTGTTTGTTTGTATGAACGCACTAATCTCGGGAACTACTGGTCCGATTAGAAAAATTCTTTCGGTGTTAGATAGCCCATTTATCGAGGAAGGTTATAGGCTATATTTCATCACGTTACGGGCAACAGGAGTGGAGCCATGGGGGTGAAACCGCGCGGAGCAGCTAGTTGTTAATATTGTTCAAGTTATTATGGTTTATAGCTAGATATAATAACGGCCATTGACCATTGTTTAGATTCCTCGGATGCGTAGTTTCAGATTTATGTGTGATTTAAGGGTTTTAGTGGGAATATATTATCATGGGATGATGATGGTGGGAATATATTATTATAATGAGCAAAATTATGAATAATATTTATTGATAATTTTATTGGCTTTCCAGTAGTCGTCTCAAATTAAAACAAGTAATATCAATTTATAAAGAATAGAAAAAATTCGATCACGAGGCGGGACTCGAACCCGCATTCTTCTAAAATCTTTCTAAATTTTTTTTATATTTTTTCTATTCTTTATAAATTAGATTTATATTTATAAAGCATTTGAATACCATAAAAACAAAAATATCAAAAATAAAACAAGGACTTACAAAAAATATAGACCCCAGACTCCTACTATAGCTTTCGCTGTGTATTTGATTTATGTATGTTTAAGTAATTAATATTTTCTTTGTCTCTAGGGACATAATGAACTTCTTTACGTATTTTGGTAATAACAAAAGTTTTTAATTGTAGGCGAGGAGTGGGACGCAAGTTAAGCCCGTAAAATCCTACGCACGTCAATATTCAGAAACAAGCCAAATACCTAATTGTTTAAATTTAATTAATCATTATGTTCTTTGATCAAAACACTTCCCTTGATTACATGAAAACAGATGTCTTTAGTGATACACGGAATTCAATGGATAATAATTAAAATATCCGATTTTATAACTTAACGTACATAGATTTTCATATCACAGTACAAACTTATGTGTTCAGGAAATTATTTTTTATGAACAACTAAATCGCCTTTAAATCGTCTGAAATGGACAAATTTTAAGGGACCAACCTGAAGCATTCAAATAAAAAAAAGAATCATCAAAATCGGTTCACCCAGTCGAAAGTTATAAAATAACAAACTCAAAACAAATTCCAATATAAGTCATTGACAACCAAAGAAACTACAGACTACAATACAAATGTATTTCAAATATTTTACCAGTATGTCTTAATCGTAACTATAGCGTGTAATGTATAAAATTAAAACATCCTATGTCCACAAGATAAAGCATACCATTTAAATATTTTAAACCTTATAAAAGCCGTATTCCTAAACGATTATCACCTCATCTCATTTGCATGGCCTTTATTGGTTCTCCGATATTCAGTAGTGAGATTCAATAGCAGTATTATACTTGTAATAATCAGATTTTACAGGGACGTATTTAGGTGGTTGGAGGCCCTAAAAGAAAGAATCGTAATCTACATTTTAATCTGAATGATACACAGATTTATTCATGTTATTACAATAATAGTTTATCTCTTCAAATATACTTAGATTAATTTATAAAAATACCTAGATTAATTTAAATTACACAGACTTTACAGTTTACCTATTCAAATAAAACGAACCAAATTTATAAAATTTATAAATTTAGCATATTTAATATGCTACTAGTATTATTTTTGGTGTTTTCTAATCACTCATTGAAACTAAACATTAGCAGGACTCGTCTATATTAGAAACTAGCGGTCCGCCCCGGCTTCGCCCGTGGTATATGTTTACGTTTTTTCTCCATAAGAACCATCCTAGTACTTCAAGGAATATCATAAAAAAGAATCAACCAAATCGGATCAGCCGTTCTTTATCTCTTTATTATATAGATAGAAAATAAAAAGCTACAGACTAAGAGGATAATAATTCAATTCTAACTTTGATCCAAAGATTAAAAAGTAAAGAAATAAAATATTTTGCTTTCACAAGATGTCAATGTGTCGTTCAAGCCTGTCTTTCTATTAACGTTTCATTGGCGACGAGACAGGGATTTTAAATTCTTTGTTACATTAAAAACACATTATAACGAAAGTAGAGGTATCATTTTTGACAACATTTTTAAGTGTTTAAAGTTTACGCAACTACCATTCTCTTTGATTGACAGGTTCAATTATTTTAAGGTTTATTTTGTTATCATGACAACTTATAAATTTGATTATAATTTTATTAATGAATAAACGAGTAAAGGATTCTTTAAGTATACTATAAGGCAATATTTAAAACAAAATTCCAAAATTATAAAACAATTAAGGCCCCGATATATACGAAAAAGTAATGCCCTGTGCATAATGTGCTATCGAGAGAGAACGCTTAATTAAGCTATCTGTACGAGCCTTTACTCGGACCTGGATTCTTAGCCGATATTAAGAATATAATTTTCATTCTTGAATATCATTTTAATATTTTTACCTGTTCATAAAATCTATGAGAGCTGTTTCATTCAGGTTTTGTTATTAAATTTTTGTTACAATTTAATGTCAGCTCTATTAGACATTTTTAGTAAAAGATAAACAAACGAATAAATTAGATATTTATTTTGACAAACACATTTTCATTTTCTAATGAAGAAAATTCGTGAACGGAGCTAAGTCATTAAGTCTAATTAACAACTTAATTCTACGTCCTACGTACACAGACTTAACAACATTTATTGTTACAAAAAACAAGATTACAGTACAAAGAAGAATACTTATTCCCAACCAGCCTCAAAGAGTAATTATAATTCCATAAGCATATTATATTAGCAATCAGACGGTAGAATTTTCGAGAAAATTAGCCTAACGATACCTTAAAAGAAGGGAGACCTAATTTAAGCATATCTGTATTCACCCCTTGTCTAAATTGGATGTAGGCCTTTATGAGTCCCGTTAGAGGTTTTTTTGGCTGAAATATACTCTCTGAGGAATCACGAAAGATCAGGTAAATGGACGTATCCGAGGGGAATATTTTGTACGCATTATGTTAGTTATTTTGTTAGTTTTTGGTAGTATTATACTATTGTGCGTGGGTAGATTGTAGGTGTTGAATGAACATTTCCTATATTTTTAATACTTTATAACGGAGTTTAGAACACAAAGCAGGATGTGCTCTATGTAGCATTTAGAGATAAAGTTATTTGAGCCTATAAAGCTCATTTATGTATTCATATTTTTTAACTTTTTTATTTACAAGACTTTAAAATTATCATTTTTTATTATTATACGATTTTTCAATTGAATATTGATGTTTGCGCCAATCTGATAAGACAGATGAGATAGGAACTTCCAAAGACTTTACTAAAAGTTGAAAATTTAAAATAGATTTATCGTATATAAATTATTGATCAAAAGCTTCAGCCCTATCACACACATTAATTCCACGAAAACAAACCGTGAAACACTCAGAATGACCAACATTTATCATACACCTTATCACATCAAAAAACCCTTAACGAATTACTGAAACGTAAAAGCGTATTTTGCGTAAAAATAATTCGGTTTATATCCGAGACCGGTTAAATTAAGTGAATACGTTTTAATTTAACCCGAATTAAGGACATGTGAGTGAATTGGGTATGATAAAATTGGACGGTTTGATAATCCCTGGATGATCCAGGGGTACGTTAATTCATTTTTACCTGTAAGATAAGTACCTAACCATGATCATCCAGGCAAAGATCAATGAAAAAGATGAATCAATTGAGAAGATATGGTTTAAAGTAAATCACAGAAATGCGAGCAAACACATCTTGACTCTCTCTATTATATCGTTTAGAGCAAGAACAGATGAAGCTACTACCAGTTTTCAAAATTAAATAACATCCTATGTATCATCCCTTCCTATATGTATTGTGTAAGTCCCATCCACAACACACATACATGTGTTATAGATTCACATATCATGTCTAAATTTGTGGCCTATTCAAATGTCTAAATAATTTAGGGCGTGGTCAATCATTTTGTATATTTGCCCCCTGAATCATACATATCTATCAAAAGGCTAACCTTAAATGAAGCCTGTGTAATAACCAAAAGACCAAAAGACAAGACCTATTTATCTTTAATAAGCCTCTTTTTAAAATACAACCAAAACAACTAGGTACCGTTTTTCACCTTAAAACGTGCCAAAGCCAAGAAGAAATCAATACGTTCAAATGAAAAGTGTCCGTGATATATGATCGTGGATCACAATACGCTGGCTGTAAATAGGCAATAGGATCTGCTGAGTCAGGGAGGGTGCTGTAGCGTAACCCTCGATTGAGCGTGAATGGTGAGACAAAGGTAAGGGAGCTATGTTCCTGGAAGCTTCAGTCGAAAAACAACTTGTAATGTAGGTATGACGTGAAAGTTTGTAATGGTAAAAAATAGAAGTGTTGTAAAGTTAGTAAAACAAGCTATATGACGTGTAACGCGAAAGATTGTAAGGATGGTGGTTTGTTTCAGGTGGCTGATTGGATTTGTAAATCGTTTAGATAGATTATTATTCTGTATTAGTTGACTGAAACGAAAACGTGGCCGTCCAAAGTTAACTTGGCGTTGGACTGTCATCGCAGAGGCCAAGTCTATAGGAAAATGCTGGAGCGAAATAAAACATGCAGCCAAAAATCGGGATACATAGCGATGTACTGTCGACGCCCTTTGCCCCACCTAGGGGCCTTAGGATATTAAGTAGTAACGATCACCATACGTTTAAAGGTTACAGCTTCATATGGTGTAGTATTTTTTGTGTGTGTAAATGTACTCCACATCGTATGATAATATCTGTTGAATGAAACTTAAAAAATCTTTGTATCAGAAGGGTTGTAGGTAAATAAAGAAAGGATTATTTTATAGCATGCCTATAAAAAACTTAAATGTTATTTCCTATCAATGTATTAAAATATTATTGTCACATCCAGTATCGCTACATCCACGTAGCGAAGGTGGAATGGAAATCACTTAGTAGGCTGTTGTAACGAGTATCACAGTACTGGCCTTTTGTACGTGCTAACCGAGTCAGTTTGGAGTGTACTTTGGTTTCAGTTTTTCTTTGTCTTTGGTCTATTGTGATTGGTGATGATTGCAAAGTGTGTTAGTGGTTTTAATGATGACTTTTCAAACTCAAACAATAATTCAATTATGCTTCGTAGATGCGGTTCTGTCAAAACACAGAAAGAATTGTCACCAATTTTTTGTGGGTTGTGATTTGGAAATATCAGTACGAATACGATGATGATGTATATTATATTAATAAAATAAAGTGACTATTATTGTGAAAGGTTTGTTTTATTTCGCTTCATTTTATATGTTTGTTTATTTAATTTAATTTAGTTAATATAAAGGACCTATCTTATAATTTAAACAGGGTTTAATCTTATTGTATATAAATCTCGTGTCACAATGTTTGTCCTCAATGGACTCCTAAACCACTTAACCGATTATAATAAAATTCGCACACCATGTGCAGTTCGATCCAACTTGAGAGATAGGATAGTTTAAACATATAGGTACCACGGGCGAAGCCGGGGCGGACCGCTAGTTCTTATATAATTTGAAATCTTCTCAATTTCGTACTTACAAAATAAAACTCTACTTCAGCCTCTACCAAAGCAATATTTTTAAAACAGCTTTTTAAAATGCCCTACCCAAAAGCAGTTCCCAAAAATACTTCGTTATTCTGACCCCAGTTCACATAATTAAACAATATCAGCGGCATTAAATATCTCATTAAACTCAAACTGAGTTGGAGTGTTCAATGAAAAATTTCTAAGAAATTCCAACCGTTAAGTAATCTATACGAAACTCGAGAAATGGCTACAAAGGCTATTTGAAGGGCTGAATTAACCGAAGTTTCCATTAAATACAAAAGCTGGAAGTTTTTAATTAAAGCCCGTATTGATGTAAGGTGGGGTAAGATTGATACAGATTCTCTTCCAATTGTTTACTTTTATACGGTATATTGATAACTAGCTGTTCTCCGCGGTTTCACCCGCATTGCTCCGCTTTTGTTGGTCTAAGCGTGATGATATAATATAGCCTATAGCCTTCCTCGATAAATGGGCTATCTAACATCGAAATAATTTTTCAGTAGTTCCTGAGATTAGCGCGTTCAAACAAACAAACTCTTCAGCTTTATAATATTATTAAAGTATAGATTGGATGTGGTATGACTATAATTAAAATTACAATTCACTTCTTTAATATTGCCAATCACAAAAACTAAGTTAATTCTAGTGAAGGTAATTCTTACAATCTTTATCGCTACTTAGTACATTTTAAAACAAATTCGCTTTACGTCTGTGTGTCTCTACGCTTAAATCTTTAAAACTACGCAATGAACTTTGATGCAGTTTTTTTAATAGATAGTGATTCTCGAGAAAGGTTTTAGTATATAATTTATTAGGTTTTAGACAAAGCGGACGAAACCGCGGGTGGAAAGCTAGTTAGCTATAAATAGGATATACAAAAACAACTTTCTCTTAAGTATATATTTTTAGGTTGAAATGGGTCTCATTACAAAGGGTCTAGACGTATACCCGTCAGTTATTTCACAAACAATCCTTAAAAGATACGAATAATGTTTTCCATACATAAATAATAGAGATATAATGTATTTCTAATAAAAAACAACGAAAAAATAAACATATTATATAGCTATACCACTCTCAGCGGGTACCTATATATGCAGACAGACTGATAAACAATATCTGTACTAGAAACATTACCTCATTTATAACTTACTAGCTTTCCACCCGCGGCTTCGTCCGCATACTTCCCGTTCCAAATCGGTTGAGGCCTGAAGAAGAGACATACAGACAAAAAGTGAGTTATAAACCCACGATAAATTGTCACATCTTTATAATAATACTAGCTGTTCCCCGCGGTTTCACCCGCATTGCTCCGCTCCTGTTGGTCTTAGCTGGATGATATATAGCCTTCCTCGATAAATGGGTTATCTAACATAGAAATAATTTTTCAAATCGGAAGAGTAGTTCCTGAGATTAGCGCGTTCAAAAGAACAAACAAACTCTTCAGCTTTATAATATTAGTTAGTATAGAAAAGGATTCAAAAAACCATAAAGAAATGTTAACCTGGCCACATCTTATAATCCATATACAGGGTGTTCACATTGATCGTTCAGTGGAAGGTACAGGGAGTTAATAAACTCGCGGAAAGTTGCCGCTGTCACAGCCGTGTAATATAATTAATAGCGCTCTCGCTGCGTTCCTTCACCCCCCACCCGCCGACACCCTGGTTGGTTCCGCTTGGTGCGAATATTAGTATAATTATAAGTACCTACTAATGTTAGTATAATTCAGTTTTTCTTTAACTAACGAATTTATGATAAATACATTATTGTTAAGTTTGGTTTGTAAGACGTGTAACGAGTTGTGTTTCGGTTGCTTTTATAATGGTTATGTAGGGAATTGAAATGAAATTTGAAAAATAATTTAAGTATAGATCTTATTTTCCACTCACATAGCGCCTTGTTCAACATTTTTTCTGAATTCATTTTTTTTCAAATTCAAGAATGTTGTTTTTTTATTTGTAGTTTTAAGCATAGGTTTGGAATTTAATCCATCAGTCCTCGGAATCACAGACACAATAGAAAATCTATTGTGTCGCGCCCCGATCGGGCCTTACGGTGGTCAATGGGTTAAATTTAGTTAGTAATTGATTTAATTTCATACTACGGATGCAATGCTTATATCGTGGTGTGCACCTTCGAAATGTTACCTGTTTGTTATGAAACTATTTTAGTACTAGTTTTACAGTTTATTGCATTTATTTTTAATTACCTATGTTATTTCAATAAAATTTATCTGCACTTAATACAGAGTGTTCTTCCTATTTTCAAGTTCAACTAACCCATATAACTTTACTATAACTCATAAGTCATACTTTATACATTATGTTGAGGAGAAAACTTACAAACCATTAATAACACCGCCAAACAATAGTACAAAGTGAAGCAAACCTTCCGTCATGTACACGAAATGACAAACTTCCAAAGCTCCAGCAAATAGGTATTTGTTGACTAAATTCGGAATTGTTCGTCCCACAAGTCGGCCAACAAATCGGGCAACTAGTCGGCCGACACGTTCAGTTTTGATAGACGCACCCAATTCCTTATTTGGTCTGAATTAATTATAGTATATTGAGATTTCGTTTGTTACACGGAAACCTCATAGAACGTTACTATAGCTACTATGTGGCAGCTCCGCTAATAAGGTATCTGAGTGTGTTGTGAAATTAATTCTAATTGTATTGGAATTTCCGTATCCTATGAAGTGGTTTTGGAACACTCTGTATAAACTGTTATTCTCTGTCTAATCTGGAGCGTATGTGTAACACAATAATAATGTTAAATTGAGTATTAATTTAATTATAGTTTAACAACTTGATTATAATATTGTATATAATGTAAGTAAATAAACTTTGCGTATTGGTGCTTTCGCCTTTCACGAAGGCATTATAATCTCTTATTGTTTGTAAGGTTTTGTATTCATTACCATAATATAAAGCGCAGCTTTAATAAACATCAATAATTCACTATTAACTTTTCATTATTTCATCCTATGATTTATAACTTCCCACCTAAAGGCACTTATACGAACTTTAAAATCTAATCTATCGCTATGTAATAAAATCATCAAAATCGATTCATCATTTCATCTTTTAAAACTACTTAAACAAATACACACCCCATTTACAAACACCTATACATTTATTTACATGCACAGTATTACTAAATAATTTGGAAAATCCAAAAGTGCACGCCTCATAATTTTTT
>CAJQZN010031284.1:0-17385 GCA_907164685.1 Colias eurytheme | reverse complement strand
TAAAGACAAAATAAATAAAAACAATCGAGTCGGTAAATAGATATAAACTACCATACAAGCGCAGATACAAGTTTCTTCTTTCTTCTTGTTGTAGATTTATAAGATGTAATTATCGTGTGTGAAGGGGAAAATAAAAAGTATTTCTATTTCTAATCTCATTATTTAAACAAAATTTTACGTTGTCTAATAAAAAAAAAGACAGGTTGCACTCCGGGAGTGCCGGCAGAAGTGAAAACTTGATTAAATTAACGTTGAGCATGTTTGATATTTTGGAATGGTATCCGCCTAACGCTTTTTCGATGTCACGTGTCCTGACGCGAGTTTAAGATTTTATACCCATTACCAAACCAGACCAACCAGACCAACTTACCAAAAAGTGCTCAACGCCGCTAAAGAAGTTTTCACTTCAAATATTTTCCTTATTTATAAATAATGATACGTGATTTAATTTTTTAAGTTATGTAGGTATATCACTAATCACTATATTTCGGACACTTGACAAACATGGTCACGACTCACGATGATTAAGTAAGCGTTTATGCATTCTAGACAAAAAAAGTTGTAGTAAATAGCAATAATTGTAGTAAATAGCAATCCTTGAATAAGTGTTTATATATGGTTTATACACTCTCCACCAAAAAAGTATATAGTTCGCAAATTACCTAGCATGCAAAGGATGGCAGTTCAGCGGATCTAGAGGCAAATGCGGCGGGTGTGGAGTCCTCGCTGGTGGGGTGGGAGGGTCCGGTGGTGTGATGCTCTCCAGAACATCACTTGGTGGTCTGCACACTCGCAACTCGACTCTGGGAGCCGCTGTGCGGAGGACCTCTAGCGCTTCCTAGAAGAAATTATTCAGCGTATTTTTTATTTATTACTGCCGTGCCTGCTTATATGCCTGCTATGCTATGCTTATTCACCCCCGAGCGAATATGTTATTCTAGCTTACTAAAAAGATAAGCATATTAAGACAATGAGTGTATTGTTTATTCATGACGTAGGTTTAAAATTCATATACATATTTTTTATACGATAGATCACGTCTAAATTGTGAGAGTTCTAAATTATTCAAATAGCATGCTCCTACTTAGCACATAATTTATATGATTCGAGAAGTCGTGTCACTGTAAAGTTTTTATTTCATTGTATCCATAACTACTTTTTTCAGAAAAAGTTTTACTAGAAATATGACGATAGTAGGTACTAGAATAAACTTTTATTATTCTAACGAACAGGCCTTTTATTTTCATCTCAATGGATTTCATTTTACATGTTCTATTTTACCATTCCACTTCAAATGTTTGGAATCAATATTATAACTGTATGAGAGTCGAAAGTGACAATCAAGGGGACCTTAAATGCATTATTCCCGTCTATTCGGTTTCATGAATACACGAGAATCCTGTTACAAATTCTGTATGTATATTGTATAATTCGTGTTCAACTCACGTAGTCCACGATTGTTTAAAATTTAAACTACCAGGAAAACTTACTCTGGTTTTTATGGAGGATATAAATTCAACTGGAATAGGATTGTGGGTCAATTATTGAAACGTCTATATAAAATATTTATCTAAATTGCATTCAGATTTTTAGATGCACTCAGTCAGCTTTATATTATAAGTCATTTTTTTATAAACTCGTAAAGCTTCGTTGTGCACATTCAGTAAAAGTAATCTTTATGTCGAATCAAAAAATTAATTTTACAAATAAATTTAGCTCTGAAAATATTATACAAGTACTTGTTAATAATATGCCAAGGTTTTAACTTTTAAAAGGCTATTTGATAATGGGTTTATTGGGATTAATGGGTTATCATAGTTTGCGTAAATTGTTTAAAACTAAAGCTTTTAAACAACCAAAACTATCCACCAAGAAAAATAAAACAACAAAGTACCTATTCTTGCCTAGCCTAAAATTATGAGAACAATATGCATTCAAAGAATAACTAAAGATCATTATTATTCTAGCGTTAGCGCTAAAGTTATTTTACGATAAAGTTTCCTCCAATATTTGTTCGGAGAATAAATTCAATTTCCCATGGCCATTTATGGTGAAACCTATTTCGGGGAATCGGCAGAACCTCTGACATCGAATATTAAAAGCGTATTAATTGCTTGAGTTTCGGCGCCAATTACTAAAAGATTAAGCGTAATCGTGACTGGATTAGACTAGACTGACTTCGATACGATAATCTGATTTCAAAAGACGAACTCGCGCACCTTAATCCTAATGGAATAGTTTTTGAATGGATAAAGACAAATGGAGGCATTCCGATTTGCTGAACTGAACGACACTTTAAATTGAACCTTCTAATTTGATTAGACATCTTTCGTTATTTTTAGACACTCGTAATGTTAAATGTAAAAACATTTGTTTATAGTAGGATGATCTATGTAACATTTGCAATGCCCAAGATTACGGATTAAAAAATTAACATGTTAGTAATTATAAGTAGGTACGTTTAATTAAGTTTAACAGAAGGAACCAAGTTCGAACTATATTGCGGATAGGATGTATATAATACAAGTCTTAAGACCCTTACTTTTCGAACAGAAGTACTGCCAAACGCTGTCTAAAGCTTTATTACGGCAATTGCAATTATACGGCTCCGTCCAAATTAGTTGAAGCTTAATTAAACACGGTTATGTTCCTAGAACTATCTGTTTCAAGGAAACTTACGGTTGAATAAAACTTCTGCTCTTTAATTAAGTAGTAGTGAGTTATCGCGGAACATTTCTGGGATGTTCGTACGATTACGTAGGCACTTGGTCTGTGGAACAATGGTCGCCGATTTATATTGTAAGTGACGTCAACAGCTTTTGGGTCTCATCCAAGGATACTGCCCTTTGTGAACCCACTATATTTTAGGGAAGTAAAATTTAAGTTAAGGGTAATGTAGTTGGCGTATGGTAGGTGTTATATAAATAAGAAGCAGAGTAATAAAATGGACAATAACTACAGAACCAAATACCAATTCCATTTATTAATATTTTAATATCAGATGTTTCAATATTTCACCAAAAATATTTGCATCATTTAAATATTTTGCAATACGGAAATGAATCAATCTTTATTAAGTCGCATTTCTACAACGAAGCGAAAAGTTGAACGTTCATAAATATTTTATAGACAGATTGACCTATTGAATAGCGTTGAATGTGTTCAAAGGCGATATAAGACAATTTTCCGGTTTAATTGAGCGATAGACGACGTCTTCGATAATCGAATGTAGTTCAATCTTTGATGTCGCTGAAGATTTTATTAAATTGTGTATGGTGTAACTTAATCTCGCGTCGAGTTGACCGACGATGAGAAATATTATTGAATTCCAACAGAGCCAGACGATATTGGATTTTTATTTCATTATACATTTTTATCGTGTTTTCCCCCGATTCTGCAATTAAACGTTGTATTAATATTTATGAGGACGCTGTTTAGATAAATCGGAACTCCGATCACGACAGAAGCGACATGTGTTTACAGTTACAGATTTCAGCTGACAAAGTTTGTCGATCCTCAAACAACGGCCGAGTACGTGACGAGATTGATGAAGGATCCAGATGCAATACTACAATCAAAACTTAGTTTTCAGAAAATATCTTACATAAAATAACAAAACCATCGGCAATGATATCGAGAATTTTTGTTTCTTACTATCTTCATAAGAATGTTTAACTTTATTGCTTACAACATAGAGATAATTATATCATAAATACAAGATTACTTTACTGGGAGGACGTTAATAGACGCGACACAGATATGTCACTTCTCATAAGAGTGCATCGTCGTTAAATTTCAACTTTGTTAACACTATAGGTCGTATCGTATGTAGTTTAAAATCGAAATGCTTTGGGATGTGCACTTAATCAAACATAACTTTAACGCAATGAGTTTAAATAAAAACGAATAAATACGTGGTACTTTGCAGTTTATTATGTTTCGTGCGGACTTGCTGGGAGCGTTGGCGTTTTCATAAAAGTTTTTACGTTTATTACCGCTGCCTGGACTGCGAAATACGGCTACAACAAATTCCAATTTGAAAGATGACTCAATGTTTATTCTGTTGATGGACTGTTACTTTTATATTCGTATTGTTGTTATATTGTTTTAACAGTTGCTGATTTTGTTATTTACGTAAGCGCTCGTTGTGATAGGAACAATGGCGATTCTTTATATGAAACGATTCTATACATTATATTTATAGTTTATAGACTACATATTAATATATAATGTACCTATAGTGTATTATATTAGTAATGCAGCTGATAAGTTTCTTACAATTTAATTCTAATTACAGAAATAAATATTTATATACATTTACCAACAGCAATTAACTTACTGGTTTGCTATTAGAACCTTTTTCTATTTACCCCCTGTAAGTGATGGTTTGTGGTATGCACTAACGTTCATTGGATTGTAATAGCAGAATGTAGTTGCACCTATACTTACATAAGTACTAAGCCCAGCAAGCGGTACACCGTTCGCAGACAGCAGCAGATCCCTCGCCGCCAGCTGGCCGGTCCTCCACGCCGGCTGCGGGGGGTAGAGCCTCCGTATCCGCACTAGGCCTCCGCCCCCGCACACCGACATGCCGAGACCTCGCCCGTCCTTCTCGACCACCACCGTGAACGTGTTCTCTGTAAATAAATTGTAATTTAATAGGGAATAACAAATTGTAGGTTTGTAATATGAGTGCTTATCTACATAGTTTAACTCGCTAAGCCTTTTCACACTTTTTTATTATTTTAGTTCTATAAAAACCCCCAGAGCTAGCGTAGAACCTCCTCATTATTTATCCCGTTAAAAAAGATATCCATCTACTATAATATGAAGACAATTGATCAAAAGCTTATTGCATTTGAAAATCTTATAGATAAACCATCTGTAAAAGCCACATTACAGTTTGTAAGCATTTAATCCACTGAGGCGGCAACTATTCCTTCATTGTAATAAATAGTACGGAAGGTATGAGACATTTGGGAGTAATCTGGCGCAGGACTTTAAACATATTTCTGGTTAACTATGTCTGAAGACGCTCACTATGCAACCAGTGCCGTTATAAGATAACCTCTAAGCTTCACATATATATATATATACATTCTGTATCTAAATGTGATTATTATTTAATACTGTATGCTTCAAATAATTCAGATCCGAATAACAACAACGTTAATTTGAATGGTATATTATTTTAGGGTCGTTTATATTATCTTGTCTTAAAATAGAATATTGTGGTCAGCGCAGGGTTCAGGTGTTCTCTTTACACATTAAATAACCTAAGGCTGTGTAAGGGTAGTTTGCTTTGTATTTACAATGTTTGTGTCAGTCTGTTAGTTCAGGCTTCGCAGTTAACTACTTTATCAAGTGTGCGCAGGTAACAGCATTATATTTTCACAATGTTTTTGCTGAAAAATAATCTGTTTAATTAAATTTTAAGCTCGGATTTTTTATTTGCATACACTGTTGTACGAATATTCTACAACTAGTTATATATCTACAAGGTAGATCGTACATAATAATATAGTACCTAGTAGTTTTCGTCTTTTACAAAATCATCTCCAAAATGTGATTGCATAAATTTATGAGTTCAACCAACATGAATTTTGTTTTTAAAGAAACGGAATAGTGCGGATAACAATTTTTGGTCAGAAAAATCAATTTCAGTATTCCAATAAACGAATACAAAAATGCCGATTCATGGTCAATTTAAAGCAATTTTGGGCAGCGGCCGCGAGGGTTAGGCATGAATTAAACATTACCTAAGGGAGTCCAGTTACAATTTGCGCAATGATCTCATTCAATTTCCACGAATCCATACGATTTTGCTGATAGAGTATTATTTTTTAATATTTACCTTCGAATTATATTTTATTTATTTTTTCCAATTTACTAAAAAGGACTGCTGTTGGTGGCATTTGTTAGCGCTTACAATACATAAATATATATAACAAATGTAAAAAATATAAAAAAATGTAAAAAATTTGGAAAACGTTTCGATTATTCAGAATTACAGTTCTTTTGACCTACATGTTCATAGATTAAAATAGCCTACTTCTTATAAGAATATGATTGGTTATAGACAATCATTACAATAGTTTCCCTCCATTTTAGTACACTGGTCACCTCGTGACCTTTCTCTTGCTATACGGAGCGCGTGACTGGTCTCTAATCCGCTGAGCATAGCTTATAATAAAACAATGTGGGATATTGTTTTGTAACTTTAAGCAAATATAATACTTACATTTAATGTAGTTCTATAACTGATTTATTTATTTCATTACTAGCGGTCCGACCCGGCTTCGCCCGTGGTACATGTTTACGTTTTCTCTACATAAGAACCATCCTCGTACTTCAAGGAATATAATAAAAAAGAATTATCGAAATCGGTTCAGCCGTTCTCGAGTTATGCGCTTACCAACACATTTTGCGATTCATTTTTATATATAAGAAGAAGATTAAATCTGTCTTATATCAAATCACAGACAGGTTGATGAAGTTTAATTGAAACAGTTCATAAATAGAATTAATACCACCCGATCGTTTAAATCACTTATAACTCTTTCATTTATAAAAATAACTATTATTATTTCTTCTTTTATTTTTATTGGCCAATTCCTTCGCTATCCGTAAGCCTTTTAGACTTCATTGTTACAAAATGTTTATCCGATTCTACTTGGATTGGTTTAACTGAATCCCCAAGCCGACCTCACATTACCTAAGGATGTCTTCCAATTTGCTGTCAGCGTTAGTTCAATTCTCTAAGGTGTGGAAATGTCATTGAATATCACTTTGCGGATAACGAATCGATTGTGTCCAATTGTGTATGTGCCCAATATACCCAATAACAACGGTAGAGGCTTATCGTGAGATCTTTCTTCTTACATTTGTTATGTTGCTGGTCAATTGTTTTCACTTCTTTTATAAAAAAATAATAATAATAATAAACTCTTTATTAATTACTCTTTATGTTTTATTGTACATTGTGTAGTGTAGGTATATACTCCGTATAGACATAGTATAATCAATAATAATTATACTATGGTATAGATGTGCAGTGTGGACTATTCGAAATGTGTATTTACTAGTATGTAGATAGTAATTACACCGCTTGGCAATACTTAATATCAAAAATACAGTTATTTTAATGATGTTTCATTTTGGACTATATTCGATATAGGAACATCTACGCTACATGCTAAAACAATAATCATGAGAAAGTATTTGGCCAACATAAATAGTTTAATAAATCAAATGGTAACAATTCTAAGAAGGAATGTTGTCATACTAAGTCTCACTGAGTGATAAATCGTGACCCGCTAACTTTGCCAATATCGAAACTATGAATAACGGTGACATTTAGTTATTGTTCTTTTTCTGTTTAGCCAGATTTAGATAATAGTTTTAGCAAATACGAGGTATGAAAAAAAACTATGATGATACAAAAATTCTGTGTCTAAAGAAAGCAGTCTTCTTTTCTTTAAATATCATTAACATTTAAGTTTTCTGCCAAGGTCTGTATAATTTTATGTGTACAACTCGTCAAAAGCTGTTTAGATTCGCAACATAATATCGTGCTTTTTCGATTTCATATAATTATTGTCGAGAAAAATTTTATTACCTAAGAACATAATCAATTTGGTACAGAAACATCCAGCTTTATAATTCTGTTTTCTGCATATAGAAAATAATTTGATAATATTAGCAATGTTGTATCATATGCGCTGCTTTGTTTATTGCCGCGTATTCGTGAAATACCCGATGAGTTAATGAAATCAGGCGTCCCATTGTACGCATAAGTGGGTGAATGTGGGCATCAAACAATGGCTGCTGGACGGAATAATAGCGATAAATTGCAATGAAAGCGATAAGGCTGTATGCCATTTTCACAGCTCCGTATATTTTTCTTTTTCATAGAACGGAATTTGGTTATTCCGGAAAAAGGCGGCTCGGATGCGCATCATTAGCGATATAAAATTTAAATGAGGTTCCCGAGATATTCGCAAACGTAAAACGTATTTTATTCAAGTAAAGGTGGATTCTTTCTGCAGTACGCTCTATTTTCTATTCTGAATTTTTAAACGTTCACGTTAAATGTTTTATTGTGTTAAATTACGTCTATTATACTTTGAATGTCCAGAGTAAAGAGTTTTCTTTATTCGTAGGTACATTTTTAAGTTAGACTAATTGAAGCGAATATACTTACATATTTATAAAATTGCAATAAAATATATTTTATTAATGTACTTTAAAAGCATGAAATGCAATTATGTAAATGAATGAAGTTGCTAGTAGCTTTTACGAGTTCATTTCAAACATTTTATGATAAAAATATTCAGAAGGTAAGTACTTTCATTCACTTTTCCGAAAATCATATCACACTTTTAATTTGTAACGGTGATTTTGAAGTTTATTACACAAACAATTAAAAGATACATTATCTATGTACATACTTATCATAAAATCGTAGAAAAGTCAAAACGGTACATTGAATATTTTTTAAAAGAATACTTAAGCGTGATCTACCGTCGATATCGAAGAAAACATATAGCTTTCAGAAATTTTGTCTGTTTGTCCGGACTAAACTCAAAGAGATTTACTCCAAAATATCAGGAATATTATTAACGGGTCGCGTCACCATGTAGGCTATAATATTATCATCACGCTAAGACCAATTGGAGTGCAGCAATGCGGGTACAACCGCGGGATACAGCTAGTGAAGATAATAAAAAAGCTCGATTTTATCCTCATAAGTACATGACACTCCCACATTACCGATGGCGTAGTTCTTGTTACGGATCATCGGCTGCTTCCGCAATCCCCGCTGTGTGCGAGACGCATAAAAATCACATAAATGCAGTGCTGTTAAAAATACAGTCCTATTTTATTATGTTCTTTTATGTTTGTCAGAGATAATGGTTAATGTAGGATAACTGATAGATTGTAGCTAGTAACGGAAAGCAAATAGTAATAATAAAATAGTAATTCATAAAATTGAAAGCTGTACATTTACAGGTTGTTACATTTTTCAAATACTTTAATATATAAATCTATTTCACCGCTTTTTTTCTATACAATATTTTTCAAGAAAAAGAGGAGGAAAAACAGTTTTCTCTTCTATATCGTAGCATTGAATCTATTATTTGAACAATAGAGGAAAACAAAAAATAAGAAACATGATGAAATTACTAATTAGATCTATTGTAACTGGAAAACCATTACAACCACCCAATTCATATAATCAGTCATTGCCCATGCGTTAATAAACAACTACACATAGTTTAAATAATGAATATTCAACGAAGTTTTCCATTAAAATTATATTCAGTTTAATATTTTGATAGCAAATATGAGCGCTTGAATACACATGGACTTTAATAACCTATATTGGTATTTAAATACGCCAGCTAATTAAATAAAGTGCGTAATTCTTACTCATTCTAAGCGTCATTATCGCCTTGAAAGTCGTTAAAAGCATTTCTTTATGATCGCAGATAGATTCACAATGGAGTCTTTCTCACGTTAATGCTGGTATTAAATTATTATCTCACAGTATAAGGTTACTCTTTTACTCGTGTCGTTAGATGCTTTCTTAACATTTTTCCCGCATACTCGATAATATTGACAATCTTTTGTTGGAGGGTCAAATGTCAACTTTCTATATACATAACCACTAGCTAACAATGCACTTTACCGTGCATTGTTTATGATACTTTTCTTTTATTACAAATAAGACTAAGGCGACTTAGAACTTCCGCTCTTATAAATTTAGTGTGAAAGTTGATCAGTGGAAAAGTTGATCAAATACATATATTTTGTTAATATTGCCTATACATTAAGATTAAGGAAATGAAACAACTTAAATCACATTAGATATTATAACACAAATAAATTAGCACTTCTTATACCAACATACAGATAAGTATACCCATTTGAAGGAAATACGATTGACGTCATCATTAATAGTCTTTTCCACTCGAATAATTTTTTCATCAATGCCATTGGCGCACACTTGAGATTTAAAACAAATCGAAGCACTTCTAGTTATCTATCAAACTCAGCTAAAGCGAGGGGCGTTATATCGTATTAATTCAAATAAGTACAACACGAAAGGAAAGACAAATAGTGCGAGTGCTGATAAAACGATTGTAGCTGTCGATCGATCCGGATGATGAACGAGTTTCTGGCTTAGATTCGTGGCGCACCAGATGTGTGTGCCAATTGTGGATTCCAACAAAAGTAAGATAAGAATTTTTCTTCTGATTCATTCAATTTCTCAAAGAGTTCTGTGATTTGTCGCCTTGACTTTGGTTCAGTTTAAGGGAGCTTTCATTACAATTGCCGTACAAATGTTGACTGAGTTTTATAGATGGTTAATTGCACTAGTTTTTAGATGTCTTATAAAAGAAACACTAACATTTTTTTAAATATTTTCATATTAAAAAAAATCACATTTGAAACTTTTATTCACAATATCTATGCGTAGCGATAGCGAAAGTTGAAGTCAAAAGCACAAAGGAATAAATAAAACATTTCTTATGAAAGGACGTTGGATAGAAATATTATAGGACGTCAAGAGTGTTTATGCGTATTTTTCTATTAATATTATTTTTGCGCGTTTATGAAATGTATCCAGTAAAAATGGTAATTTAGGTCGCAAGTAAACGTGACATTGTGACAAGGGTAGCACCCCTTCGCATCAAAGGAAGTAATGAACCTATTTTGTACGAGATTTAGGAATTTAATTGCCGCTAAACGTCAGCTTTTTCCTTTACAAGTCTCGTGTTGATGGGCCTTATTTCCTGCAGCTAATATCCAAATAAACTTTGATGAGAGTTTAGAATTTCCTAAAACATGTTTTGTTACGTTTTCGGGATCCGTATGTAGATTAAAACAATAATTATTTGTCTGACATAGCCTGTAGCCATGTAATCAGCGTATCTCATGCCGTAATTTAACGCGCTAGTTTAATATTTAATGTCAGTTGGGTTCATTAGTTTATGTTTCGTCAAAGAGATTACGACTCGAAGTATGTAATACGAAGAATAACAAATTATGTTAATGCTTCAACGCTAATCCTATTCTATCCACCCGGTAAGCGCAATTACGTAAAAATTGGAAGATTTAGAATGCTGGGGTTCAGACTGCTTTTAATGTTAAGAGAAAATATATTCAGAAAAAAAAATCTTTTATACTAGCTGTATAAGTACACTTTAAGGAATTATACTTAAAATTGTTTCAGTGCTTCTCTGTAAATAGTTAATCGAGAACAAAAACTCTACGAACGTATGAATATGGCATAGTTTAACTTTCATAACTCAATGCGGTAAATTTTACAAAAGAGCCTGAACATTGTCTAGATAGCGTTGGCACTATTGTTTTTAAACTGTTGTATCATGAATGAGCTTCTCACATCACCATTGTAAAAGCGAGGGAACGGTCCATTTAAATTTTAATATTGTTTCAGCAAATCTGGAAACGTACAAAGAATTTTTGACACGCTACGAAAACGGATTTTCATATTTCATATTTGAAACTGTACTTTTTAGCACTTATTTCTTTTGTACTTCGCTCTTTTCAGTCCATTAGTGGCTTTTTATTTTTATAATACCACCGAACGTGTACCTACGTATTATCTATCTCTTTGATTAAAATATGGAAGAAGGTATTTTGGATCTTATCCGTATTTAATTAAAGACCACCGAGCTTTATCTATATTAACAATGGTTACTGAATTAAGCATTATTAAAAATGTTATAAGCGTACTGCGGTAAAAGTAATCACTTCCTTGGCAACAAGCGCAAAAGGTAAAGTTTATGTACATTATACAAGGCTTTGGGTTTTGTTAAGATATACTGGATTTTCATAGAATGACGATCGAAAAAACTTTTTCCAACCGATAACTCTCTCTTGACGTATTTTTCTATCCTATGAATAGAGCAAATAATGTGGGCCGAAGTATTGGCAAGGGAGCTTTGGGCTGTGCATACAAATTGAACGGGCAAATGAGATAAAACTGTTTTTACTTTTACGCAGGTAAAAAGCCCCACAATGGAACCGTAATGGAAATTTCTGATACAGCGAGGTAGCTTAACGGTCGTGTAATGTACTTAATAAAACATGGCGTCATCGCTTAGGGCGGAATTATATTTCAAGGGAATTTTGTATGAAACAAATTAAGGACGTTTTTTCATGAATACGTGAGAATTGTTTGCGCTTACAACCCAAGTGTGTCGTTCAAACAATAATTTCAGTTTGAGCCGTCTTTTTATTATTTACTGCCTTTTTCCTACTCATTGAAGTCATATTGAAATGTTATTACCGTGTTAAGAATGAAAATTCAATTTTAACTCCTTCACAAAATAATAAATACGTTGGATTTTCTCGACGATATTCACACAAGGCAGCTTGCGGAACTTACTAAAATATATATCCGAACGGGAAATATGGCTTCTCCCTGGGGGAGAGACTCGTAAATCCCGATGTATAGTTCTATACCTGTTCCATATTACAGTGTCTACATGTAAGTATTGAATGTTAAACGAAGGAATTGGTTAGACAACAGTACAATGTTTTTATAATGGAGCGAGGCGATGCCGAGCCCGTTTTACGTCATCGCCTTTGTCAAATATTCTCTCTACGAAAGAAATAACACACGATTATTATTAAACATGCTGTTACGTAACGTATTGTATGTTGTTTTATACAATATTTTTCTATTATTTAAACTTTTATCATCCTATATGTTTTACTATATTTGGCATTAAATCACCAAAAACCAACAAGTACGGTATAAGTACCTAAAAAGGTTCACAGGAGCTCATTCTTCGTTGAGGATATTTGACAATGGATCCCAAAGTCAAACTACTCAACAAACAACACCTTACAATGATAAAAGAAATGTTTAACACGAACACAATAGATATTATATCCTTTGCGGTAGGTATATATAATATACTACAGATAGAGATTTACCTCAAAGTTCTGAAACACGCCATCTCTCAATACGCACTAATAAATTAATCACTTAAGGGAACCCTTCGTTAATTATAGTTGGTTGAGAGCGGTTACACGTATATCTATGATTGTGAATTTCATCTATATGTCAGAAATGTATGCTACCAAAGTAATTAATAGTTTAAACTTTATAGCGTTCATTTCAAACACAAATGGGTTAGCGACTTCTAACGTAGGTAATTGTATTATATCAAATTAGAAGAATATTTAAACGATTACCTAGGCTGTTTGCACTTTGCAGAAGATTATATTATATAAAATAATAATAATACCCCGCAGGGCACCTTGTGGCGAGGTGTCGGGGAGTAGCGACCCCGCGGGAACCGAGCGCTCCCGGGGGAGGTCCCTGTCCTCACCTCTGGACTGTCCCAGTGGCAGTTCGGAGTGAACAATGACGAGGTTCAGGATCCCCCACCTCTGGCTTACCTTTATTGGCCGTCCAGAGTGGAGCCGCCAGAGCTATATGCTCGGGAGTGGAAATGTCTAATGGCGTAATAGCGGGGAAACCCGCTCCGGGCCTGCGGGCCCGCGATGGTGAAACCGGTGCCGCACCTCTCTACACCCCTAGCCGTTCAGCTGATGTTGCCCCCTTGTTGCCATTCTCGGTAACCTTTTTGGGAGCCCATCGATTGAACTGGCGAGTCACCGTCTGCCATTATTTTCAATTTTTAATATTGAAAAGGCAGACGTCCATAGTCCCCATAGAACCAATATACCAGTCCATCTAACACCCCTTTCCATAACCCAGTTTTGTTCATTTCCATTTTTCTGCAATAGTCCTACATTGGCCGCGGACTGCCCAGGGCTGTATCTCTATAGTGCAGTCATGGCCAGGCTGCAGCTGGTGTCCCACAACACATTAAATTCTCTAAAGGGCCTCTGCGTGTTGGACCTGTGTCCCCACGTAAGCCTTCCAAAGGACCGGGTATCTTCCTTCTGGTGGTACCCGTGTATTATGGAGAGATAATAATAATAAATCTATACGTACAAAGATGAAATTATTAAAATTTGTTTTCCAATCGTAATGCAAAAGTAACTTCGTAGTTCGTAGTTCGTATGTCTATTACCTTTTGAGTTAAGACGCAATTCATCTCCTTAAAGAATAATTAATCTACAGCAGTGTCAACCGGAGAACACAAAAATGTGCCTAATAAGTGTTCAATTTAATGTAACAATAACCACCTCCATAGCAATTGAAGCCGCTAAAAATCTCCAGAGAAATCTCTAGAACTAAATTCCCTTTATTCAATTACAGTGCTTAGTCCACAAACCATAATTATGCGCATGTTTCGATATCTATTTCCGCCCATGTAATCCCTTTCAGTGTCCCTTACTCGTCCCGTCGTATTCGCGGCACGTACAAAACCAATACTCTGGTAATGCTCGTGTTTTTCAATTATGTTCAACTACAGACGCCAGTGGACTGTGTTTTGTCCGACTTCTGATTTTATCGTTTTAATTTGTCATCTGTGCGGGATAACTTTTTGCTTTGTTTTGTTGGCGTATTTCGTGTCGTGTTTACGAGATTTTGATCGTGAATTTAGCTTGGAGGACTTATTGGTTTTGTCGTTTCGATTTTATAATTGCAAATGTATTGAATATAATGTGTAGCAGATTTTTAATGCTTAGTCTACTATTAAATATGCATGATTTAAAAAAAGCTTTATCACTGTTATTGTGCAACAGTTTAGCAAATTTCAAATCAAATCCTACTTAATCGACATTAACGAGTTAAGAAGAGTATAACATAAAAATAACCATACGAAATTTGCATCAAGCCATTCATCATTCTCATTTATCCCTGATACATGATTTGGTAAGCAATTTCGGTCCTTTGTTTTCCTTGGGCACTCTTCGGACCGCATAACGTTATTTTTGTATTAGATTACCAAACGCTTCAAGAGGGATAAGTATGTTCTGAGAGGCGAAATGATGTCTTTCTAACATTCGTTGAGTGAGTTTGTGATCCATTTTCCCCAAGTCAATTTTTTATATATACGAGAATATTTATATGAAGCTCCAGTTATAATATAAATTGGTGATGTTAATAATAAGAATGTATGAATAAGTATGTATGTATTTTGATTTTGTGATAAATTTTAATATAAATGAAGATTAGGATTTGCAGGCAGATGGAAGGCATATTTTTAATGTAAATAAAATGAAATTGAAATAATATAATGTGGAACGACTGCCGCACAATAACGTAAAGTGCAGTAGATATGTAAAGTTATTACATGTGACAATTTCAGTAAGTACCTGATTTGGAATATCTACTTTGATTTACTTATTATTTGAATAATACCGCATTCTACATCGATAACTCCAGCTTTTTGCATAAATTATGATTCCATTATAATAAAGAATTGTGTATTGCTATACGTTCCCCATTTCTAAGATTTCTTAGTAACCTAAAAAATTTCTATAGACCTAGCACAAAAGCACACGATTAATTTGCCTTATAAATCCTTTTGTGTGCTCGTTCTACTTAAATATCAAGAGATCTACAAACGAAACGTGCGCCACTGGAAACGCAAGAATATTTTAATCTTTGTTGTATTAAGATTTCTTAGTCAATTCGTCCATATCTTTTTAATGAAAGGTTCTTGAAACTTAAAAATTATGGTACGAAAATTTGCTTAAGGCTCTGAATTTTTTTTAATGATACTTGTATTGTTACGGCGGTTCTCAAGTACCTTTCGAAGTTTATCAGAATAGAATTAATTAGTTCAAATCATATTTTTAAATTACAAGTACCTATGATAAAATAATTAAATAAAATTAATATTTGGCCATAAAATAATATAACCAACAAAGAAATAATATGAGTTTATTGTGTCATTATGATATAGGGCTATAGTGACATAGGCTACGTTTTACTCCGTGGAAAAACCTTATCATTCCCATGAGAGTTTTCTCTGACTACGAGAACGGAGCCGCGGGTGGAACGATAGTTTTAAATGTGCTCTATATGTATTTTTAATTAGAGCTGAAACTATTCTTTGCGTTTAAAATTCTGGATATATGTACTAAAAAAATCTATGTTTTAGTTAACAAAAGAGTTACACAGGACAGAAGAACCACTTTTCAACAAAATTAAATGTTCAATTACAGTTTACACTAATGAAATATACTAAAATGTGCCTGACGTTATAAAGTAGAAATAATTGTTATTTTATGGCAAAATAACAACGACCTTTCGTGCATGGTAAATAGGTGAACGAGAAGCGTCATTAACGTTAGTACTGAATTCAATTTAACATCGGAGTATTATGGCCTTTTGTCTAAAATTTAAATAGATTTCATTCATTTGATATCATTTTCAAATTATTCAATAGTTTTAGTATATTTATTGATGGAGTGGTTAAGTCGGATGTGTGTGCAAATAATGACGATATTATTTCAATCATTTGGTTTTGTATTGTAATTAATCTACGGAATAATAAAAAGATATTGTGATTATATTACACAAGACCTTTCCTCTGTGTGAAATTATAGAAGAAACCTAAATAATACAATAAGTAACATTCTTCTTAATAAATGGATAAGACGTATGGTTTTGTTCTTTTATAAAAGTTTTCTCATAACTTGAAATATGTTTGCAGACATCTACTACGTTCACAATAAGTATATTATTGAATATTAGGATTTTAGTTACTTATTAGTAGTCAATGCAGTAAAACTAATAATTTCTTTAATTCGTAATATATTTATTAGTCCATGGTAATATCTAGAACAAATAATACCAATATTTTACACTGTTTTAAACTAGAATACATTGTTCCAAATCTGTCCATTTTCGCAGCTTCCTAACAATTTATACTAATTTTAAGCTTTCCCGGGGCACTATTAAAATATAGTTTCCGTGGTTTTTAACTTTCGCCACGCTCAAATAATATGATTGTTACTGTTCGTCCAACAAAGTTTTACATTTGTTACCAATTTAATTGTAGTGACATACACTTTTTTAATACATAGTTAAAAGTCTACTTATTGACAAAAAACATTTTAATAAGACCAAAAAAGTTCAAAAGTTTTTAATCAAACTCAAAAGCCAATTTTAAAGGTTTAAACTTTAAAGCAATCGACGTAGTAACGTTACAAAAATAAATGTTAGTACCACCAGCCACACTAGCCTATAACTTCATTGAACATAGTAATATAGACATAATTTCACGACATGATTAATGACCGAGTCAAGTTACGAATATTTTGCAATTTTTGTATGTAATATTAATATGTAAGAAGTTTGTTATATCTCACATAAACATGAAAACTTTTCACACACGTTACCTCAAGCAATATATTTTCTAAATATCTGTACTTATAGCAAATACAATTTATCATCGGTAGCATCGCTGAAATAAACTA
>CAJQZN010031283.1:6927-24998 GCA_907164685.1 Colias eurytheme | reverse complement strand
TACATTAATATTGTAAGGGAACATAATAATATACTATCTACACGTCATAGAATATAAAATGTATATGTTTCATCACGGAATACAAAACAAAGTAAGTATTTAAAAAAAAAATCATCCCACTTCTGAATCTACTAAACTTTCATACAATTTTCATATCTATTTCTTAAAATTTAAGGTGCACATTTGTGTAAATATTTCAGTGAAATTAATTACACAGTGAACGCACGATCTTTTACTTTATTTTTATTATATGTAAAATTACATACATTTTAAATACGATTTGTCGCGATCGATTCTGTGGAAAAATACATGTGGCACTCGAAGACAGCCGCGGTAAAGCTATTGCATAGCATTGCATCGCTGTGCCGGTTAGAGTGGGGGGTGTTAGGTTTTTTCGTTACGGAATTTTTACATTCGGTCGCCGCGCTCAAAGTCTGAGATAAAAGCTATACAATAGCTTAAAAAATGGTACAATACATGTTTAAAATACCTGTTTAATATTCCGTGAATATTATTACATTAAATGCATAACAGTACTTTACATTGACCCTTATGTCTTTTATAATAAAGGTTAAATTGTATAAACAACACTTTTAGTACCTTGTGAATTCTTAGAATATACAGGGCAAAGAAGACAATATTATGACATCTTTACTATGATTCTTATAGTATGTATGTATTTATGCATTGAGATGAGCAAATTTAAATATTTTGCCATTTTAGTTATCTATACAAATATTATAAAGAGGAAAGGTTTGATTTTTTGTTTGTTTGTTTGTATAAATTGAATAGGCTCCGAAACTACTTGGCAGATTTGAAAAATTCTTTCACTGTTGGAAAGCTACATCATTTCTGAGTGACATAGGCTAGGTTTTATCCCGGAAATCCCACGGGAACGGGAACTATGCGGGTTTTTTTTTGAAAACGCGGGCGAAGCCGCAGGCGGAATGCTAGTAATAGATAAGGAAACAAATTGAAAAAAAGGAATATAGACTCACGCATGCATAGATTTAGAATCAGTTTTTCAATTTCAGTCACTTAAATTGTAGATTTTTTAAACATTCTTTGGTTCAACAACACCTATACGCAATTTTCAAGTTATATTGTCTTCTTCGCCCCGTATAATTATATCGATTATATTTCGTCCTATATTTATAATTAGTTTATAACATTTATGTAGATCGCAGAACGGGTTTACGCAACAAAAGTGCTGAATCAGCAGACACAATGGGCAGCTCGTTGGTGCAGTGGTATTTTATTAAATGCGGTACACTTTCGAACACGCGGTCTTTGGTTCGTACCTGGAAATTATTGATAAAATTAAACTAGCTAAGTAACATACATTTTACGTTATAGTGCGCATTTCCGAAACGTTTTAAATTAAAGTCGATATGTTTATTAATCTTAGTATGAATTAAAATTGTTGTATACAGTGGATATTTTTGTTTAAAAATGGTAGTATTTGGAATACTACCGCGTGTTTGTTATTTTATTACTTAATGCCTTCTATGGGCATGTGTGTGATACACATTTTTTAAAGTGATAAAATTAAGACTTATCAAATAATTTTAAACTGACTATCTACACCTAAAATTGAATCAAATAATGTGTGTAATTCGTGCCTATAACACAACACCTACAATTACACACTGAACGTATCTAGGTGCGTACGTGCGTTTTATTAGTATTTAGGTAGTATTTAGGCTTGCAAGCTGTGTATGTAATTGTGTACATAAGTCATAAGTGTAAGATTACAGTCTGTATGTATACCGAGTGTAATCGTTAAGTGTGCACAGGCGATTATTTCGTAACTATTTTTTTTTTATGTCAGAGCAAGCAAAGGAGCAGGTGGGCCACTTGATGTTAAGTGGTCACCACCGCCCATAATGTGTTTAATCTATACTAATCTATACTAATATTATAAAGCTGAAGAGTTTGTTTGTTTGTTTGTTTGTTTGAACGCGCTAATCTCGGGAACTACTGGTCCGATTTAAAAAAATATTTCGGTGTTAGAAAGCTCATTTATCGAGTAAGGTTATAGGTTATATATCATCACGCTACGTCCAACAGGAGCGGAGCCACGGGGGTGAAACCGCGCGGAGCAGTTAGTTACAGATATATCTGCAATCGTTACGGAATAATCAGTATAAGTACACACTTAACTGGATTACACCCCACATGTATGTATGCTCACCACGCCATTAGGATCCACAAGTAACAGATGCTTGTGTGCGCCGCGCCGTGCGCCCGTCAACACGAACTGGCCCGCACACGCGCTAGACTCGCGCACCAGGAACTGTCCGTCCTCTACTACTAACTGGAAATTATAGGAAATAAGTACAATTATAAATTATGTTTCGCTTATTTATAAATATAAATATTATATGCACCTTTTTTGTACCCGGTTCTTTAGGATATTATAATAAAATACGTGCGGCACTCGGGGACTGCCGCGGTTAAGCTATTGCATGCTATGCCTTCAAGCCACACCTCCGTGCCCGTCGGAGAGTGAGGTTTTTTCGTTACGGAATTTCTGGATTCGGTCCCCGCTCTCAAGGCCCGCGATAGTAGCTATACAATAGCTTAAAAAATATTATCTGAATGTTTGTTGACATCGTTCCATTATTGGTAATTTGTCATTCATAAAAGATAGTATTGTCACGTGATTCCACACGCTAGTTACTTGCACCCGTGCTCTTCGCGATTACGCAATGGAACAAAGCTCGCGGGCCAATAGCGCTGTCTGCACACTTTATCATATTAAACTAATCTCTGGTGACGTCATAACTATCAAGCTACACTCACCCGCATAACTGCGCTTTTTGAGACCAATGGAAATGAAGCTCGTGGGCCGGCAACGCCGCCTGAAGGCTTAACTTAAAAAAAATAAAAAAAGACGTGTGTCACTCGGGGACTGCCGCGGTAAAGCTATTGCATGCTATGCCTTCAAGCCACACCTCCGTGCCCGTCGGAGTGGGGAGCGTGAGGTTGTTTTCGTTACGGAATTTCTGGATTCGGTCCCCGCGTTCAAGGCCCGCCATAGAAGCTATGCAATAGCTTAAACATGCTTTGTGACGTCACATTTTACAATCACCCGCTCCGCCACGCTCTTCGATATAATACTATGGAATTAGGGCTCACGTGCCAGAAGAGCTGCTTGTGCACTTGACCCTATCAGCTCGGTCTCCGGCGCTCCGGTGACGTCACACAAGTTACTCATTCGCAAAACGCTTTTGGACACCATGCCGAGAAATTAAAACGAACCAGCTTTACCACTTCATTTGGGTAACTGTGTACTTTCACACGCCTGATGACGTCACACTTTACACTTACACGTTCTGCCGCACTCCTCGATATAGCCCCATGGAACCAGGGCTCACGTGCCAACAGGGCAGCTTGTGCACTTGGCCCCAATGGCTCGGGTTCAGGCGCGCCGGGGGAAGTAGCGGGGGAGGGGGACGATGACGTCATTGGTGCCGCTGTGAACGGTTCTGGAAAGATGTACATACATTGATATGTGAAAAAGGAATTATTAAAATAAGTGCAATTAGTATAATCGAAATGGGGAGTTAATGAACAAAATCCTGTGCCAAGGAGTACACCGGCGGACGAAAAAACAAACATTTCTAAAGATTGGCATGGTATTCAAGATATAGCACAGCAAAATAAATTATCATATTCTGATCAGTGGTTTCTTAGTGCAAGAATAAAAAATATCAGCGCAAGATTAAATTAAATCCATATTACGATACTTTAAACAAAAAGGAAATCCCTGAAATGATTTACTGCTTAGAAATTTTTGCTATGAACACTTACGCATATCGAAAATATCTGTGTGATGGTTGGGTAGTAGCGCAGTAGGCGGCGTTCTGGGAGGCGGGGTTTGATTCACGTAGTGTCGGACACTTTCTTCACAACTGAAATAAATGTAAGAAGGCATTGTATTCGTGTTCAAACTATCGATCAAATACATTGGATTCATTTATAAGTAAATATAATCTGTGTTAATAAAGGAAATTGTAAACAGAAAAAATATATCCGAACCTTTTTTTAATAAGAAACTGACTAAACATTAATTTTCATAATGTTTAAAATTAACTTGTTTCAGATATTATTTCAAGTTACTATAATAATAACATTTATGTATCAAATCCATCATATCTGAAGCTATTAATTATAAATACAACATATTATCCTTGTTTACATAATGAAATCAATTACTTTTGAATTACACATGTTCAATTTCAAGATATAAATTAAATGATATCCGTTTGCTAAAACTCACAATAAAAAGTACATATGTATACAATATATTACATTATTTAATAAAAAAAACAACTCACGAGGATATAGGCGCCAACGAGGCTAGCGGAGGGGGCGGTGGGTGTCTATGCTGGGATATCGGTGGCACCGGCTCGGGCGGGATCTTGTCCGGCATGTCGTTGTAGTACTCTCTGTCCTCTAGGCATGTGACGTCACTCGCTGCTGTGCTCAGCGCACGAGAGCCGTTTATGTTTATCCTGTTAATTTCGTGATAAGGGAAATTAGGTTGTGAAAATAATGTAAAATAATTGTGAAAATGTGTAATTTTGAATGAATGAATGAATGAATGAAAAATTCTTTATTGCACACAAAAATACAAGATTACAAAATAAGAGTGATAAGTATAATATGTACAGAGGGCGGTCTTATCGCTGTAAGCGATTTCTGCCAGACAACCCAAAAACACAAGGATTACATATTTTATGGAGGTGGTGCATTACATTATGCTTTATAATTGAATAAAATGAATAATAAATAAATATAAATAATTGTCATAAATAATAAATATAGATATAAGATATAAAACCAAAATTATAATAATATAATTATAATTTTGGTTATATATCTTACAATATGACTGGTTTTTGTCAAGTATTGTTGATTTATTTTTTAATGCAATTATTTAGACATTCATGACAAAAGCAATCTCATGCTTTATATGAATGACTCAAGCATTAACCAGTTTATTGATTAAATGTAAAACTATAACAATATGGATGAATATTACTCCAGCAGTTAATTAAATGACAATGTTTACTAGAGTTCTTAATTAAATATGCTTATAAATTAGTACTGAATCTGGGGCAAATTTTATAAATATGCCAAGTTTAAAATATAAGGTAATGCATCTATTACATTGCTAGAGATGTATTAAAATTTTTCCTTAATTTATTCCAATCATTATTTTTCAGAAATCCATGACTGATATTTATTTATCATTATTGATATATGCACAGCAATACATGACTCATTGCAATAATATATTGGAATTCTTTACACCTTTTTTCGAGAATTCCATGAATCATAATACTATGAGGAAATTACCACATATGGCTATATGGGATTTAATCTTAAAAAAATATAACTTATGAATTTGGATATTAAATATTTTAACGGATTTTAAACGCGATTTATTTGTGCAGTTTTGTTTATTGTGTGACTTTAATATCTAAAGGTAAACACTGCGTAAAATCAATCACAAGAAAGTACTTACGAATTTGGCTTAGTAAGAAACTCCTTGAATCTCAATTCAAATGCTTGTCCAATAGTGGCTATAACATCTTGAGCTAGTCGCCCGCCACATTCAAGCACATAGCAAGCTCTCCATTCAGTGGGTGGTGCTGATTTAGCCACATATGCTACAAAATCTAGTGAGTCCTGTTAAAGAGACATATTATTAGCACAAATTTTAATACAATGACTATATAAGTTCTTGAGTTTGACAACATAACACTTTATCTGTTATTTCTTTAGATATACAAAGATAACTGCTTGTATATCAATTATCAATTCTTGGTTATATTTCTTAATTTCTTTTCTTTTATTAAATATCATCTGCTCTTATAGGGTAAGAAATGCAGTGCTGTTTTATTAATTAAACAGGATAATATGGACAAGTAAAAGATTATCTGATACTAAGGATTACTATTATATTTTAGGACTATTTAGGATAATTTTGTTGTAATTTACATGTGAAAATCTTTAGACATAATGAAGATTAAGATAGCATATCATACACATCTCATTTTATTGAATTAAGATGCCTTATACCAATAAATTCTAAATTTGTTACAACATTCATTGTATCCTGAAAAGAACAACATGATCAAGACAAGAACAATACATCTTGTTTTTTATCAACTAAGAACAAAACATATAGACAATGTCTCATAGATCTATCATTGACCCAATTAACCTTATGTTTTTACTGTCAGATAACTACATGACTTCAGAAAGTTGTATAAGAATAAATGTATGTTAAGTCCTTACATTAACCTATATGCATTTAGAATATATATGAACAAACCTGATCTCCACCGGACGCAAATGAAACTCGTGGCATATCATGACGAGCGATTGTTTCACCACCTTCCAATGCAGCTAGTGTTATTGCTCTCGACGACACTGTGAGGGCCACATTAGAACCAGAATGTGACATCCTTGGCCTGGGAGCGAGCGCACACGCCGCCGCTTGGCATATACGACGCTTTTTATCCGCAGTTCTTAAGCCTGCAGCTGCACACACTCGAGCAATGCATTCTCTGGAAAATTCACATGTTTCAATGTTTTATTATATTTGAGTAATCATGAAAAGATAGGAATTGGTTAATACTCACTTGGCTACTTGTGATCTTGTTTCAAAATCCAATTTCTTCATTGATGTCATAACTTCCATGCATCCTATGTACTATAAATATAAAATTGTTATTACCTCAAATAAAATTAAATACTGAATTGAATGAATAAATTATGCAGTTGTCTTACCCGCACTGCGTAAGTGATTCCATCGCTTGCCAAAACAGAGTCTGGGTGAAGCCACCCCCTAGCCGGTTTTGCGACAAATGGCCCATTTTCCGCCATTTCGTCATTCAGATTCTAGTCGTTCACCTCAAAATGTTTTATTTTCTTTTTTACACCTCGCCTACTCCCAACTAATAACTTTCATTGTGATTCAAATCAATTCAGGTCGTCATTGTTGATGCTAAAAAGTTTTAAAAGCTTTTGTATAACAATGATTTTTCGACGTGGAAAAATAATTTAATTATATAAAAACACAATCCAGATAGTTTTAACTCACCAACTAAATAAAACTTTACTGTAAATATTACTTTTCCCTTGAAAATCAAAAGGCAAACTTTTTTGACAAGATTTCTATGACTCTGAATCGAGTGACATTGTCATAATGACAGGAAACAATTTTTTGATGCAAATCACAAATGTCACATGCTAAAAGCGGTACATTATGTTATATGGCAATAATTTAATTTAAATAATATGGTACGGGAGCCAGGTGCAAAGGAGAATGGGCATTTTACTATGGAAGTTGGGCCTGAACACTTGAGTTGGACCAATACACGTATGAGATATTAATTTTATAATAGATCATAACACATACATAACGGGAAAAATATATATAAAAAAATAATCAACCGGGTTTTTGTACAGTCACTTCAAGTTTTATTACTTTGTGTATAATATTTTTTGCAATTAATAACTGTTGCAAGACAATGACATATCTTTATGTTACTCCTATTCACTTTCACTTACAAAGACGTACTAATCTGAAGCCTTCTAATAACCAAAATACACTAATATTATGTTTTGTAACAGGTACCTATACCGTGTTTATTATAATTCAACGTAGATAGACGTTTTTTATGGTTAAACTCAGTCACTCCAGTGACATTTAGGTTTATATTTACTTCACTAGAATTAAAAACACCGTTATTGTGCGCAAAATAAATAAAACTTTTTGCCTTGACTGTACAAGAACCCGGTCGATTTATTTTTTTATTTTATTTTTTTCGTAAGGTATGTGTAATGATCTATCACAAAAACAATATTTCGTGTGTATTGGTCTTAGCCCAAGTTTCAGGCCCAATTTGCCCATTCTCCTTTGGTTAATTATTTCCTCTCAAGAGATAATTCGTCAGACGCCTCAGAGTATAGTATTATAAAGCCTCGTGAACGTCAGCTGGCGCTCGGTTGGGGGGGTGAGCGGTTGTAGCCTCCCACGCACGTAGGAAAAAAAATTCATTCATTCATTTCCTCTCAGCTAAAAATTTGTCAAATTGTAGCTAACCCAATATCTCAACGAAAAAATAATAATCAGCTGGTTACAACATGGTGTATTATACGTCAGCTGGTGTCTCGAATATGAAAGTTAAATTGAAAGAAAAATTTATTTTCCGTTATTTCCTCTCAAACAAAAATTTATCATCAGATAGCTTATATGTAACTGTGGATAAATATATAGGTCAGCTGGCTGTATCTTGGTGGAAAAACCGTCAGCTGATACGGGAGGCTACAACCGCTCTTCCCCCCAACCGAGCTCCAGCTGACGTTCACGAGGCTTCATAATACTATACTTTGATGCATTTTACTAATTACCGCTTGAGAGGAACTTGGTCATAAAATCTGTTCTTGGCTCCCGATTCGTGTGATGAAAATTACATAATATTTACATCCTATCCTTTTTCTATCCTACTAATATTATAAATGCGAAAGTTTGTGAGGATGGATGTGTGTGTGTATATTTGTTACTCTTTCACGCAAATACTACTGAACCGATTACAATGAAATTTTGCACACATATAGAGGGTAACCTGGATTTACACATAGCATAGATAGGATAGTTTTATCCCGGAAATCCCACGGGAACGGGAACTATGCGGGTTTTTCTTTAATAATGTTTCAATAGAATTTGTACTTATTCCTTCATTACTATAAAATAGGCACAGCAGGAACAGACTAATTTATATATCCTTATTTTGTTTTTCAAATGATGATCACTATTTGAATAACCTTCTCTATTTATAATTATATAGTTCACAGCTGATCTTCTCTATCCACGGAAACTCAATGATAATTGATAGGGAGGGAAGGGAAAGGGATTTTACATAGGTAGTTTTAAATAATCACAAAACTTAAAAAATAAGATATTTTCAAGAAAGTTCAACATTGTGATACAAAACTTATAGTTTCAAATTACGATGTTGCAGACACAGTTTGATCCGGACGTGAATTCATTTCCTCTGACTGATGAACTAGAAGCATTCGTGATTTGGAATGTTGAATCCAGCAGAAATGCAATAAGTTCCTAGTTTTGTTTTATTTTTTAGGGTCCTCTAGTTAGGTAAAAAATATGACTGATATTAGGAATTATTTTTTTTATTTCCATTTTTGCGCCTGGCTCAGCCTGGGTAGATATTTTATAAATTTTAACAGATATTATCGTTTGAACTTTAAAGTGGATCTGTAGTCTTTAATTTCTAAATACCACATTGGAAGTTTTTTTTCTTTTTAAAGCATACCATCATGGACGTATAAAAAAAGACGGACGGTATATCGCCTAAACATTGAGTGAAGCCTAGTAATGGCGGCGAAACATCCATGTGTGTGTGCCATGTTGCCATGGCAACAGCTGTCCTGATGACAATGGCGGCTGTATTTTTTTCTATAAATTTTGCCGTAATAATTTTGTCATTAAAACATAAAATAAATAACTTGCTTCCCTGTGGAATGTAATCCCTTGTGTTTTGTTATTTAAAATTGTACTGTTGCGACACCATTTAACCACGCAAGACGGCATTTTAAATATTTTTTGTGAAACAGTGACGCAGTTAATCAGTCGGTAGTTCACGACGTAATGGCGGCCGACTAGCTTACTATGGTGAGAGTGTGTGCGTGTTTATTGTCTTTACACGATCGCTAGCTTACTATGGTGGCTTCACGTTGTTTGTTCGTAATACGGCGTCCGTCTTTTTTTATACGTCCATGCATACCATATTAAAATTATTATTTAAGATTTTTGTTATAATATCACCTTTACCTTATTTAATGACGCTATAAAACAATAGAATGTTGCATGAAAAGGCTTAAAAGAATCAACGAATGCGCCCTGTATCGGCTACCCCAATATATGTATAACCTATTCGTATTTTGTACACTGCAATTAGTTCTTTGTTGGAATGTTTTAGGTCATTACCCCTATTCACAGTGAAATAAAATACTATTCGGATTTATGCCTTAACATTACTTAAAAACTTAGGTATGTTTTTTTCATTTTGAAATTCCATATCTATATCGAATAAAAAATACGCAAAATGTATGTTGAAAAAATTAATTTTACATCTTAAAACAAATAATTGATTTCTTAAATACATTAATATATTAAATATTTATATTTGAGATCCTTAAGGTCCCTCGCCTTTAGACAGAGCGTGTGAAAATCATCAGCTGAGAAATCTATATAAGGAACTTCCGGATTATCTGAGTAATATAAAGTATAATATAATTATATACCTACTTACTACTATAGATGCATATTTCAAAATATTTACTCTTATAATATTACCTATAGTGTAGTAAGTGCATTAAATAATAATTAAAAGTAATTAACAACGTAAATTTATACCTACTCAGTGTGTACTACATTTACCTACCTATACAAAAATTATTACTTATTTATTTTTAATCATATCGCATCGTTTAGAATTATGAAAATAAAAATTGTGATAAAAATGTTTTGATAAATCGAAGCCGATTTAATAACGACATGAGAGCAAAAAACAGTAATTTGTGAAAATCGTGAAGTCAGCGGTGGATAAACGTTTACTTTTATTGTCAAATCAACCCCCGGACATTAGCAGAATAGCCGCCTCGAGAGTTGAGATACAACCTCCGAGGTGCGTTTACACCATAGTGTAATGTAATCGCGATTATAATTCTCAATTCTCATATAAACTTTATGCTCATAGCTCGTAAGAATTTTATTTCATTTCGTTGAATGGTTTGTTAATCTATCGTTACATATTCTATTATTATTTTTCTAACAATATGCAAAATTAGCAAAAGACCACATTTTCTATTTTATTGATCAAAATTTTATGTATGCATTTTACCGATTGTACCTAACAGTTTGTGTTTTTAATAGACTAGTTTTAATGTAACTTATAAAGAAACACACTGGAATTAAAATAAATTATCCTAAAAAATAAAAAATGAACATTGAATTCAATTTTTCACGCAATTAAACAAACACTGTGTGAATGCGGAAATCGTAGCTTCGTAGCCCGTAGCGTCGTAGATAGGGCGGGCGGGCGCGCGTGCGTGCGTCAGTGCTTTGCCGGCGACCGCCGCGTGTCGCCGTCCGCGCTCGGCATGCCAAACCACCCCCACATTCTGCAACCGACTACACACCACGCGCCCCTGTAAGTACACAATATCCAACATTTTTAAAAATAGAATCCAACAAAACCATAGACAATACATACTTTTTAATTCAAAACTTAACGTTCGGATTCACGTGGATTGAGTGGCTGTATTCTCAACGCACAACAAATGAGCGGTTCGTTCGATAGCCCACTGCCCCTGTGAGATGTTTCCAAGTGAGCCCTCCTGAAGGGTTGTATGAATTCAGATTAAAAGCACAGTTATGAATGTTTGAGGTATTTGTTACCTCATCTAGAAAAAGGGGATTCTAAAAAAAAATAACACGTTTCGTTATTGCCATGTCAACAAAATATGTATACCTAGTATGGTTATTTAGATTAATCTTATTATTGTAAAACGGGGTCGGCTGTAACTTAGTATTTACATTGTAATATACACGATAATCGCCTTTACATTTCATAAGATAATAATATGATACGAGAGTTCATAAATACGAGTAGTTAAACATTTTTATCGCGAAGATAGCTTTAAAAGAAATAACTTATTTCTGTAATCGTGGTAATAGACAGCAGAGAGTAATTGTTGCGATCTGCTTTTATACAGAAATTGCTATAAAAACGAGCAACGAGCGATGTCAATGGATGCGACGTAATTAGCCTGATATCCCTGCAGCAGACATTTTGTACCCAGCATTTTCACTCAACATTTCTTTTTTTCAATTAATACTCACCGTAAATGTGTTTTGTAGCCATTTCTCTCATATATTATAAACTTCGTTCGTCTAATTTTCGATAAGAATACTTAAGAAAGGATTAATAAATGACTACGATAAATTTTGCACTACATCTAAATTAGGCTCACCGCTCAATATAATTAGGCTTGGCTTGGCCTAAATGCCTAATCACATTATGAATTTCTAGTATCTCAATAAGTAAAATATATGTGTGAGCATATATCACATTATGTAATAGGCTTAAGACATTACGAAGAACGTTCGGAATGGTATAAGTAGAGCTTTGACCGTAACAGTGCTGAGGTCATTGCCTTTTATAACTTGGATAGTTTTGTTTTGGCACTCATTCAGATATTGTTAGTCTAGAAATTAGAATATTAATGAACTTGTACGCTCAAGTTTGAATGCAAACAAGTGTCTGTAAAATAATTTAATGAGCAATCATTTTGCACTACATTATTTCATACATTTGGCTTCTTGGACATGGTCGTTTTGTTTTAATCATTTGTCTTACAATATAGGATGGTAATAGATAAAAGGTTATAAGTTATAACACAGTACATTCAATTATCTTAGTGAATATAAATGCAAGCGTATCAAAATACAGACACGTTATAAAATGCAAATAAAGATAAGGGATTCAATATAAAAAGTCACTTTTACATACGTCTACATCAAATAATTTCATATTCTGCGAGATAGGGTTTTTCCTCACATTACAAGCCATCTCTCGCATAAATGAATACGTGATTTATTAATTAAGTCCCGCTGTCTTCATCCGCCTCTTGTTTTTAACATGTCAAGCCTCAGAGGTCATGGCACTTAGCCCGAAGTAATTTTATATTTTGTGGGTAAAATTCGTCGTGCAATACGCGAGTTATTTCACAATTTGATTCGAGTGTTTCATTGTTGCTACGAGGAGCTTTCCATTCTTAAAATATAAGTGCTCTTCATTTTTATTTTATCATTCAAAGAAAAAGCGTGATGTTAGACCAAAGTACATACTTCTATGTTATATTAAGTTTATCGCAGACAGACGGAAGGACACTCCGTACTTTTTACATTTTTCATCGCGACTGATATTTTCATTTTTATTCTGTTGCTTTTCGCACTTCTCTTATAATTGTGTCTGCCGCATAAATGCATATATAACACAGCGTTTAAAATATTATCAAATATTATCTAGATTTGATTATTTATGCTTAATAGTTATTAAGTAACAAAAAGTATAACTTGCAACATCAACAGTTCCTTTGACAACAACAAAATACGTTATAATTAAACCTAAAGGCTATATAAAAGCAATTTGCTTGACAGGGCGATAAAATAAGCTTTTCAGCATCGTCGGAAAGTATTTGCGGTCGGATAATAGATTGCTAATATTGGGTAAATCCCGTAAGTTTTCCCTTCCGAATAAGCTACTCTCATTCGTCTTTTCCACGGCGTACAAGGGTGTCGAAATAATAAGTGCAGACAAGCTTACGTTATGGATATGGGCGCGGCGTGCAGCAAATTGAGTATTGGTAATACTTTGATTATATTGAACCGTAATGGACTCTTCCCCTGGTGTTTAGAATAATAATCTGATTTTAGGATTTTATTCAATTTACTAATTTAAACATTTTAATACTGCTAATGTGAAGTAAACTGTAAAAAATCGTGTTATGTTGCAGCTACATTGTAATTACGTTCTACAATGATTGTAGCTATAATTTAAATTTTTAAACAATTTAATAAATTTTATGTTAAATAGAATAAAACTGTTGTATATATATATTTATTACCCATACAATATATAATAATACCTGCCCTATGGCAATTCAGTTTAATTAATATGCTGCTTGCCTCGTCTATGCCTGATTCGTCCAAAATTCGTACATTCGCCCAAATTGCCCCAACGTTGTGGTACGAATTTAACCAAACTTTCACATGAGAAAACAACATTCTAACTTCTAAGTTGTATACAACTTAATAAGATTGATGTACAAAATAATTTCAGGTTTCATATTTAACATGCTTATAATATTGGTAAAATTATTGATTCTTAGACTCTATAACACGAATGCTTTGATATCCCCGTAAGAAAACACGTCAGCATTGATTATTTCCGCTTTGAAAACACAAATTAATGAAGTTATATCGGGTCGCGGGGAATATTTCAATTTGAATGCGACATTCCTTTGATAAAGACGAAGGGTCTTGAAGCTCTTTTACGATCGGCAGTTTTTCCTGAAATACAAAACCGTGCGGGCGGACAATGGCTGTGTATAGCTAGCTAATGAGTAATGACAAACCGTCAGACTCGAGACATTTATTAAGCAGACGAAGTATTGTGTTACTTAATGTGACAGCCCTTATTTGTGCTGCCAAAAACCGCTGAGTTGGAGCTTTTTACATACTTTTTGCAACGTTCTGTATTATGTTTTTATGCTTAAATGTCGTAAGTGAAATTGTTAATTCACATTCTTTGTATTCAATTAATTTCCTTTTTATTTATGTATTTTTTCGATGAATTGCTGAATTTATTGCCAGCCCCAATATTTAGAGCACTTCTTTTTTGTTGTAGGGCTGTAATATGTAGGTATATTATAGACAATAATGATTTTATATTTTTCAAAGAACTCATCTGCAAACCTCATAAATGTTAAACGTGAAGTCATTGTTTTTAAGTTTTTACAGGTCAGCGATATAACAAAGTTTTTGGGTCAGATCTTCTTGCAAAGGGAAAGTATCCCGCTCGCTTAGGAAATAATGATATTTTTAATGACCTAAAATGTTCGCCCTTTCTATAGAACGACCCCTTTTGTCGCATGTTCATAAATTCTTCTCAACTGGAAATTAATAACGGACAATAGCTGTGCAAATATTTTCAGGCACTTTTGATGGTACAATGGTTAATGCGAAAACCTGCTCTCAAGTCATAGGAAATGAAAAGAAATAAAAAAAATATCGTAAAAGGTTTTTCATAAGGAGTTTGGTTCACATAACCGAAAATAACGCATATATCACAACACTTACTTCATTTTGGAGTATAAAGCACTGTTATGAAACATTTTAATAAAGAAATATCAGCGCGGTTGCCTATCAATGCGGCCGACTTTAATCATTTCGATGTGATGGAACCGATTCTCTCGAGCATAGAAATAAGAAGCAATTTTATTTTCCTTTATTCCCGAACTACATTCGAGCACTCTGAGTGAATGAAATCAATTCTGTTTCGCATGTACACGAAATCAACGAGATTGCCATGAACAAACTGTCGATAAAACTAAATTTTATGCGAGGGATTGCCTTGAGTCGTCGACAATTCATCCGTGGTACGAACGACAGCACACTAAAACATTTTATTACACATTTTATTAAGTTCAAAAGGTTCGATAAGAGGAAAGTGGAACGGATGTTGGCATAACAATTGTACCGCTTTTGTTCTTCGTTTAACATAACAGTTTCTCTAAAACCTTTTATAATTTCTCACAAGCGCCCTTTATGCGCGTGAATATGTTTTTACCCCTCTACGAATTTCCAAGATCGCGAGTCGCGACTATATTGTTCTTACTTCGACTTGGAAAATGAATGTAGCTAAAATGAACCGGGTACATTAAAATTCTAATTTATCATAAATTATTTTTAAAATAAAGAACTTATTTATCCCCTCAGTCATTTCATCAGCCTGGTGGTTGATGAAATTAAAAATCATAAAGCGAACGAAGTTAAAGCCGTAATGTATTCAGCCTGAAGCAATGAAGCGATGGATTGGCTTCATCGATTTGATAGTTATTTTGCATTTAAAGCTGACTGGGGTTAATTTATACTCTGGTTACGTTATTTGTCAGCGACAGTTTTATTGGAAGCCAATTATACCTTAATTCGCGTATTGAGTTCAGCTTATTGTTGTAAAACTATTTTTACAAAAGGAAATCGTATAAAAAGGCTATCTATGCATGTCCTGGTTGTTTTGGCAGAGGGTTGAATTCGTTATTTATTCTGCAGCAGGTGCCGGCGGCGGCATGCTGGGCGCGCGGCTCAAGTCATGGATGGAAGCGCAATTGGGGCGGGCGAAGAAACGTAAACAGAAGCAAACGAAGCAGCCCTCCCCTCCTACTACCGGCCTGCCAGCCCCGCCGCATCTGTCGTCGCCTGAAAGCGCGTACAGCACGGGATATTCTACAGATGGAACGTCTCCTGGGACTCTTCCCGCTCCACTCGCCGCTCCGCTTGTGGCTCCCCCGCCACCACCTACGCCTCCGACCACACACCTGTACCACGAGCCAGCTAAGGTAAGATCAAAGGTGGGAATTTCGTACAAAGCATGTTCTAACATCCGCAACATTCCACAACTCTCATTCGTAAATGTGCGCAACGCTTTAGAATTCTTGCTCCTGCATAATAGGAACAGTAATTTTAAAAGCAAGAGGTAGTGGAATTCATATACTTATATCTATGCATTTAATTTATTGGAGCAATTTTCTAATTAATGTAATATAAAAAATTTTACCTACCTCACGAATAAGTTGTCTACATTGCAGAAATACACTGGACATTGTGTTTCTCACGTTTTACAATTGTTACTAATCTTCCACATGTCTGAATTTGTAGTGATGACAAAAAAAAAAATATTTTTGTAACATTTCACACGATTCTAAAAGCAATACCGTCATCTCTTACATCCTATACCACAAACATATCCACTACGAAGCGGCCAAGACTAGCGTAAACAAAAGCAAGTGAGGTGACATTTGCATGTAGCTGTTCCCTTTTATTTTCATACGAGGACAGGTAGATGACAGGGGTGTGCCGTAAATAGAAATAAGTGATGCGGTCCCGACTCCCGGCTCCCACGTATGTGCGCCAGCGTAAGGGCTTAAGGGCGTTAGACAGTAATAGTCCCTATTGAAGATTTTTATCTTTTAACACCTTCGTTGAGTGCTATTTTGATGCCACTTTCAAATGCATTCGCGGTTCTCGTGAACTTTTTGAGGCTGCGGTTTTATTGCGAGTGGAAAGTTGGATTGAGTAATATGTGAAGTGGGAATGGAAACCACATTTGGAATAGTATTTACGAATAAATAAAAACTGCCTTATTCTAATTCAAAAGTACGTAATAGATTTTCATTAAATGTTTTTTTTGCACTATAGTGTATCATGTATGTATACATTGTTCATGGAATCAATAAAGGTTAAAATGTAGAAAATACTTACCACAAACGGATTTATAACGAGCTTTTAATTAACAGATGTAACTTAATATTTATTATTGGATATAAATAATATATAGTTATGTACCTACATTAATGAGTACAGTCACAGATTAGATACTAGGTACCTACAGCGCAAAGCACCTTCAAACCTAGTTCCTGAATAAGTAAAATATTAAATACAACATACTCGTAGATGTGCTACGAACGGAACGGAACTTGACTGTTGTAGCTGTTATAAGTGGTTATCGTTCATTATTAATATAGAAAAAATAATTGCCATTTTTGCTTTTGTGAATAAATGCCTTAATAATTGCAGAAAGTTACAAAGAACGAATTTACTGCATAATTACACATGAGCCAACGATTTATGAACAACTTTGTAAATTACGTCGTTACGAATTAGGAAAATTGAATTTAGGTAGGAGTTAAAGTTTAATAGCGAGGGTTAACTAATCCTGGATTAATGAGGGCAATTTGTGCCAATTTCAGCTTTTAGCTCATGCAAATAGGACGTATTTTCGTATGTTCGTGGAAATGTATCCGAAAATACGTTCATCGCTCACGTCGGAGCGTATTTCCAAACTATACATAGCCAGAACGCATCCATAGGAAACTGCTCGTGTATACTTTGTTATGCTGTATTTAAGTTTGTTATTACAATATATACACGAATTTTGCGTACTGATCGTGTATACTTTGTAACGCGGATGCTTGCTTCTTCGTTCCAAACTATACACGATCAGTACGCAAAATATGTATAACTAAATATAGCTACTACACCACTTACGCTTGAGCGAAATAATAAATATATAGGCAATCAGAGACTTGTACAGCTATATCTATCTACTTTTATTCTTCTTGATTGATTCAGTAAAATCTATACATATAATAAAATCGTAGGAAAGTCAAAACTGTACATTGAA
>CAJQZN010031281.1:4679-33873 GCA_907164685.1 Colias eurytheme | reverse complement strand
GTTAAAAATACTATGTAATGACGATTCGAAAGTGCTACTAAATAGTAATCTAATTGAATAAATGAATGTTTGAGTTTGAGTTTGAGTTTTGAGTTTACATAGTATAAAACAAAGTCGCATTTTCTGTCCATACATCCCGATGTATGCTTAAATCTTTAAAACGACACAACGGATTTTGATGAGGTTTTAGACAAAGCGGGCGAAGCCGCGGGCGGAAAGCTATAATAATCACGAATACATAAATATACTTCATCACTTGCATTATTATATTTATTCATACTTATATTCTCTCAAAATTATAAATATGTATCAAAATCATCAATTTCTAAACTTACCCTACTGTCAAAATGACCGCGCGATTGTTTTTTTAACGCTCCAACGAGGCGCGGGCTCAATATGCCAGCATCGATCGGTAACGGTCTGTGTGCACTGATTCACTTGTGGACATATTATAGTATAAACTAGCTTTCCGCCCGCGGCTTTGCCCGCTTTGTCTAAAACCTAATTAATTAAATGCTAAAACCTTCCTCTTGAATCACTCTATCTATTAAAAAACGCATCAAAATCCATTGCTTAGTATTAAAGATTTGAGCATATAATATAGGGACATAGGGACAGAGAAAGCGACTTTGTTTTATACTATGTAGTGAAGTTAAACCAAAGTTGCTGTCTGTCCCTGTGTAGTGTGTATGCTTAGATTACAACTACTTAACGGATTTTGATCTTTTTTTTGTAGATAGAGTGGTTTTCGAAGGGTTTTAATACATAATTTGTTAAGTTTTAGACAACGCGGGCGAAGCCGTGGGTGGAAATTGAGTACCTATATATTTTAGTTTGGGGTTAAATTTTATAGACGTTCGGATACGCGCTGCGTATCTTTTTTTGTTTTAAGATCGATCGACTTATTTATTGTTATTAGATTCGATTGTGTTTTTGTGTTTGCTTTTTTTGTTTGATTAATAGAATGATAATAATGTTTTATGTTGTTTTAACTTGTTGTAATTAAAGTCTTAATTCCTAATTATAGATAACTCTCATATTTATTAGTTTTTGACTATTTTTATGTTGATGAAAAATTTTTAACTCAAACGATTGGATATTTTTAATACCATAGCCAAATACTTCGATGTTTATTAAAAAACGTCCGTATTTAATATTAATACATATAATACAACGAAGGGACAGATATATTAATATACTAGTGGTCCGCCCCGGCTTCGCCCGTGGTACATATTTCGCAATAAAAGGTAGCCTATGCCCATTCTCGGGTATCAAAATATCTCCATACCAAATTTCATGCAAATTGGTTCAGTAGTTTAGGCGTGATTGAGTAACAGACAGACAGACAGAGTTACTTTCGCATTTATAATATTAGTATGGATATACAAGATGTATGTACATTGTACATCCATCCGGTATAAGCAATAACTGATATGCAAGGGGACAGACGGAACTCAATATTATTTGTATATATGTATAATGTCGGTCTGATTAGAATAAATTGAATGTTCAAAACGACATATTGAAGTTGGTTTTTTGTACATACATCGTATTTTTATATTGTAAGTTTAGTATTGGGTCTTCAAAAAGTACGGTTACTGATTTTACTGAAGAAATAAAACTGAATCGTCTCTATGTATTGCCTGAAAAATAATTAATAGCAATTACCATCGCATTTATGCACAGTAGCTATATAAGAAAAAAGTCATGCAATCCTAAGTTTGAACTGATAAATGCAAAAATATTTACGATTTTCTAACTGTATCAAAAAAAAAAATTTTTAATTCGACCTGTCATATTTTTTTTCCCATCGGTCTATGCACAGATAAATAAAACTTATTGCAGAAACAATTGAATCAATATTTTTTTTTTGCGAGCCGTCAAATTTTTTTTTCACCCACCGGTCCATGCACAGATAATAAAGCTTATTGACCTCGCGCAAGATCTCTAAGGCTATTGTACATTCGCAAGACCGTTACAATCTTACCACCCTCGTCTCAATCTCAGCTGTAGCAGATGCCAGTTGCAATCAGCTGCCGTGGCACGCGCCATTTTAAACCTTTGACCTACCTTTCTATTGTTACCGTCAACAAGGAAATTTTCTTAGACATGAACTGAGAGGTCAGTCTTGTATCGGAGTTCGCAGGATGCGGACGTATTCCGGTGGTCCGTTTTAAAATTATTAGATTTCGTTATTAGATTTTTAGTGTTGTGTCAAAATGTTTAGTTTGTTCGATTGTTGTTTCCAAGGAGTGCATGCAAGGTTTGTTTTTATTTTGTTAGCGGTTAGTGAATTTTTATGATTTATTTATTTTATATTTTTTAACAAATGGAAATACTGATTACATAGGACGAGGAAATTATATGTAAGCAATTCTTTACAGTCTTGAAATATAGTAAAATATGATTCTGATTCATTTCAATCATTTTTTTTCTTATCAGTTATCACTTATCAAAATAATTAACAATAGAATTCACCGAAGACAAATTTTCATCTACCTTATCACTAAAAGTACTTTAAAATTAGATTGTTTTATTACACAAGAACATAAGTATAATATGTACCTAGTTACTTTCCCAGATTACAGTAAACTACGTAGTACGTACCTACTTTATTTTTTTATTTCGCGCGTCGAGTGAAACCGCGCGGCACATCTAGTTTCCTATAATCCAAATATCCAACCCCAATGATAATTCGCACAATACACACACACAAAAACATTTTGTGTGTGTGGGTGTATGTGTGTGTACACCCACATAGCACGTGCTGTATTTGATCGGATTTTTTTCACCATCAGGTGGCGGGGGACGCCACGTGCCAACAATAGTGAAATAAATAGAGTACACTGTTCAATTGATGCTTTTTTCTGAATAAAGTGTTTGGATGGATGGGATGAGATGTCTTACGGGATAAATTATACATAGCTATATTTTTTGTTTTTAAATATGTACTACCTAAACGCATTTTTTTTATAAATTTAGTTGTACCTAATTTGTCAAATCTTGCAATTGTTATTTAACCCTATAATATTATATATTTATATTTGTACAATATTCATGTTAAATAATATTATAATTTATAAGTATGATTTTTATAAAATTTGTTCAAAACTTAATTTATTTGCCTCTGTATAATATTACTCTATGCATGTTATATTTACGTTTACCCTCATTCACTTTTTTAAATGAAAATACATTTATACAAAACTACGCCCACTATTTTTATGAATGTACCTACTAGGTACCTATATTATATTTTTTGTAAGTATGTTATATATTTATGTAAACTTGATTGTATACAAAAGAATTATATATAAAACTAGCTGTGGCACGCGGTTTTACCCGCATTGCTCTGCTCCTGACGGTCTTAGCGTGATTATATATAGCCTATAGCCTTCCTCGATAAATGGGCTATCTAACACCGAAAGAATTTTTCAAATCGCATCACTAGTTCCTGAGATTAGCGCGTTCAAACAAACTCTTCAGCTTTATAATATTAAGTATAGATAAAACAACACTATCAGCTTCCAAGTATGTAAAATGATCCTGTATTAGATAAGAAAAATGTCGACAGATTATATTTGTAATAAATATTTTTAACGGACTTTCACATAGAAGATATTTGAAGAATTTATAAACGAGTTAACTTATAAGTTATAAGTTAATGACGTAATACCATAAATTTAAAGTTCTATTCGTCCAATTAATTATTCAAATTTTGATTATGTCATAAAAAATATGTATAAAATTAACGATGAAAAATATATTTTTAAGGTCGAAGCCCTTACATTCCTTACTATAATAAATAATAAATATAATAATTGTATATTTGGTTATTATGGAAATATTACTGAATAAGTTTCTAAAATTACTTCTTATAGACAGATTTTACAATTGCTATTGTTAAAAAGATGCAGTATACGAAAGAAATATCAATAAATAAAACTATACATTAAGGGTCGATTTTTCAAAGCTTGGTTAAAATTTATCCGTCCAATAAAGTATTACACGAACATATTAAAATGTCACCTGTAAACTGTCAAATACGGACAACTAGAATACATTTTGAAATGGTAGTTTAATACGTTATTCGATGAATAAGTTTTAACCAAGGATTGAAAAATTAGCCCTAAAACCACAGATTTCTAAACTATTGTACTACGTACATATTAAAAAAAAATCCAACAAGATTTTAAAATTTAAAACACGATCAAACTACCGAAATTTTCATCAAGAATACTACACATTACATACGGCATCAAGTCTGCCACAGAACATCAAAACAAAAAATAATCGATAACCCGCCAAATCATACTGCACAGATAACGGTAAATCCACCCCATAATATAAATATCGATTCAACGGTTGCAAGGGTGCAACGGCTTTCCCCATTTCATTACGTATATTGTACTAACCGTTTTTTTCTATCACGGAACAAAATTAGGGATGACGTCACTCGCATAGATTTTATACGAACTTCTTTTATGGCTAGGGAGACACTGATAAAAGTTTTTTTTATAAACGGTCAGAATTTTAGTTTTGCTAGCGTTTAGCTACTATTATGTATTCTGTGGTTTTGCGATAAAAATGTGTATGGAATCCATGTTTGCCTAATTTAAGTCTTAATTAAACTTTATATGAGTACAAATTAGCAATTTTTTGTAATAACAAATATCTACACGAAAAAGAACTTACAAGCTCTTAATTTTATAGTCATAAGAAAGCGTAGTAAATAAACTTTCCTGAAATTACGTAACAGAAAAGACTAATTTATCAACTAAACAAAAATTTATTCATTACTAGCTTCCGCCCGCGACTCCGTACGCGCGGAAAAATTAAGATTTATTTATTTCTACGTATTTTTCCGGGATAAAAAGTATCCTATTTTATGCCCAGAATAATAAGGTATAAATATAATTATACCAAGTTTCATCGAAATCGAACCGTTAGTTTTTACGTGATGCCTTCACATACAGACAGACAGACAGACAGACAGACAAAAATTTTTTTAATCACATATTTGGGTTTGGTATCGATCCAGTAACACCCCCTGCTATTTATTTTTTCAATATTTTCAATGTACAGAATTGATCCTTCTACAGATTTATTATATGTATAGATTTTACATAACTTTTGCTTTTACAATTACTACACCAATTCTCATCAATTTTACCACGGCTATAAATATCAGCAGGCAAAGACAGGAAACACCTATCCTTGGCATAACCTTGTGGTAAGCTCGGTAAGCTCGTGGTTTTTGTCATATCGCATCGGTTGAAAAATGACACATGTGAAGAATTCGTTTCAATTTCCGTCAGGGAATAACGGCTATCTATTTATAGATTTCTGAATCTGTGGTAGCGAAAATGACGTTTAAAAAAAAAACTAATTACATCTGTCAAATTGATGTCATTTTTAAAATAAACACTGTATTTTTTTTAATAATACTACTTCGTATTGTTTGAAATTTCTTAAACCGTTTAAAATGAAATCAAACCAAAATGTATGCATGTGTAACGTTAATAAGGGCGTATTCAGAAAGAAAGCTTGAAACTTATAAGCGCTTATCGGCGCTTATAAGCGCTGGTAACCCGCGCAGGAAAATATATGAACATGCGCTTATAAGCGCTTATCGGCGCTTATAAGCGCTTATAAGTTTCTAGCTTTCTTTCTGAATACGCCCTAAGATTATTTTTTGAAATTTGTAATTCAAATGATTAGCGCCAAAAACCGTTCGGAAACACACTGCATAAAAAGCGCATTACTCGAATTCACACAATAGATATAAAAGGACCCTTTATATTATCTTATATTATCTTAAACTTGCCCAAATTATGATAACTTGTCCGTTTATCAAGTGAAATGGTCCTTTTTTCTATTCAATGATAACAAATATATGGATTAGCAAGCTTTTAGCTGAATACTAAACATAGTAACGGGCATAATAAACATAGTGCTGATAATTTTTATGACTATTACAAGCCCTGTGTATTGTAAACTGAACTGCAAAGTTCTTATCATATCGTAAAATATTAAGGCAAAAAAATCCATTTCATGCAATTCCGTACTGCTTTGGCGGGTTTTTTTGTAAGGAACACCATTATATTACTTGCTTTTAATTTGTCCCTTTTGTGAACTTGTTTATATGAGGCGTATTGCCGCTTAACCGTTACAGCCCGGACCCTTGACTGTGATAAGAAAGTGCAGTCATTGTGAGCAAGGGTAGACTTCAAAGGGACCAGACAAGTTCTAAAATGCAAGTAAAGTACGTTAAACATTATTAAAAAACAAACCCACTTTTTTGTTAAGTAAATGTTGAAGTGAACTTTACATGTCTTTCCGGCGCCTATTTTACTTTTTAAGTGGAAAAAGTATAAAAGTTGGAAGGAGGAAAAGGCTAGTAAAATGACAATAAAAATTTAACGGTGATACATTTTACATCCGTTACAAATCGGTTATAATGGTTTATTCATGATCTTCGGTGGCGGGACCCCGTCTTTTAAATATGTTGAATATTGATTGGCCAACTGATTTCTTCGAGGGATGCATCTTCCCATTCAAACATTGAATATTTGAATATTAAACAGATCTATACAAACCGTTTATCATCCGTGATATAGTTTAACAAATTTTGTGAATCTGCATAAAATTCACTAGCGCGTATCCGAACGTATAAAATGTCAATGTCACATGCCGGTATCAAAGCGCGCGAATCTACCACCTGATTCATTCAATATTTTCATCTACCTGTTTTCATAATGTTATTTCTAATAAAGTTTTGTGTTAAAAGTGTTATAATTTCGTTTTAAAGTTTGCGCTGTGAGTTCACATAACCTTTCCGTGAAGAAAAGTGTGTGACGGCTAAGGGTGTGGAACCAGTTTATATATTGACGATATTAGTCGTGATGTTCGATGTCTAAAAAGTTTATTGTTAACTTATTTGGGGTCTGATATTGTCAAGAGACAGCCCGTGGGATCGGTTATTAGTTAGGGGTGTGATTGGCTTACCCTTTAAGACAAGGTTAGGTATGTTACAAAAAATTGGGTGAGAAAATATACTTGGACGTATTGACGGCACGATTTATAGATTTTATATTGTGTACGTAATTCAATACGTCTTTTGAACTTTAGGTTTCAAAATTTACAATGTGGATACTTACCTACTCCTATTTTATTGGATAATAATTTTTTTGAGATGTAATGTTTTTATTTATCATGATTTTTTCAATAAAGTTGAATAAAAAATAATAATTGCCTACATATACACAGCTGATTATATTACAATGCTAATAGGTATCATTTATTTAACACTAGCTTTCCGCCCGCGGCTTCGCCCGCTTTGTCTGAAACATAATAAATTATATACTTAAACCTTCCTCTTGAATCACTCTATCTATAAATAAAAACCGCATCAAAATCCGCTGCGTAGTTTTAAAGAAATAATTCTAATTTTATTATGTATCGTACTTTCTTTTTTCTTCTATTTTGTGTTTTCTTCTTGTGTGTGTGTACCTTTATCTAGAAATAAATGTCTTTTCTTTCTTTCTTTCTTTCTTTCTTTCTTTAAAGATTTAAGCATACATAGGGACAGAGAAAGCGACTTTGTTTTATACTATGTAGTGATTGAAAGCTACATCTGAATCTAGATCTTGTTCATTACTTATACTATACATATAACTACATATTTTATTTATTTCTAACAATTCAATGTACAATACCAAATTAAAAATGATCACAATCAATATTTAAAACAATGAACTAACATAGTACATAATTTAACCATATTGTTTATCTTCAATCTCTTCTAGACTCACTTTAAAACAATATTAAATTAATCTTCCTTGTTACAGGCTCATCACAGAAAACTTCAGAATAAATTCCGGTAACAATGCAACGAAACGCAAACAAGAGGAGGCCCTATCTCACAACTATAAGATAAAAGTTCGACCACATTCCATAGACTTCAATAAACAGAGCTCCCCGTTAACACCACAGCGTAAAGTCCTCGGAGAGATACAGTCACCAACACAACAAAACTTCAACAATATACAGAACTCGCCTATCGCACAACTAAAAGTGTTCAACGATTTACAGAACTCGCCTATCGCACAACGAAAAGTGTTCAACGATATACAGAACTCGCCTATCGCACAACGAAAAGTGTTCAACGATATACATAACTCACCGAACATTCAACGGAATTCTCAACTATCAAATTCGCCTATCACACAACGAAAATTTAACGATATCAGTTCACCGTCACGCCGTGTGCTAGGTGACATACAGAATTCACCATTTAATGGTACTGCAAATAGATTAGAAAAATCACCGTATTCACACACAGTATATTCGCCAAAATTGACACCACTATATTTAAAAGAATCACCGTTGTACAAAAATTCGCCTACCATGGAACGTTTGAGGTCCCCGTTAATAAATTCAAGGAAACGGAATAGAATTTCCAGAATATTCGAGGATCGGAATAATTTTCGTGCAAACAAAGAGAATGAAAGATTCAATATTGAGGAAGAGACGCAGGATTGTATGTTTGGACAGTTCGAATCAAAGAGCAATTGGTCCGAAACCAAGGTAATTTATTAAGTATTATTAATCAAGCCTGCTAATACTCATCAAGCACATCTATTTTTTTTATTTTTTGAGTAAAAAAATATTCAATATAATATTTACTAATTACTATGATTGAATTAAAGTTATTCTCTCAACCATTAAACCAACTACTACCACTACCACTACTTAATAATGTAAATTGATTATTGACCAAACTGTCAAAAATTATTAATTTATAATCACAATATTTGTGTTCTTTCTTCTGTAGAATTTAGAAAACTGAGCAAAATATGAGTAATGTTTCACTGATTTTTTCAACCAATTCAAACTGTTACAACCTGTTATTTAAAATCATGCATTGTCCAATTGAATGTCCGTTTTGTTACTTATATAACATTATTATACTTATGATCAATTCACAATTCCAGTTGGACTTCACAAACCTCCAAACAAAAGCAGACGAATCCGACATATACGTACCCGAAAAGACTCTCCCCGTAGACACAGACTTCGAAACCCTCCACGATTTAGAAGAAGAATTCGATGCCCAAAACTTTGACGAGTGCAAATACGAAATAATATCTACAGATAGCCCCAATATAATATCTAGTGGAAGGTCGAATACAAGGAAAATCAACGCTGGCAACTTCATATTTGGTGCACCATTATCTGACAGTGAAACGTCTACATCTTTTAACAAACCAACCACTTCTAGAGCCCTGAACTTTAAAAATGAACGAACTAAATCTACTCGAGTGTTAAATTTCGACGAAGACTTCGAATTTACATCTCCTAAGAAAACGCTATCAGTAAAAAAGAGTTTAAAGTTCTCGGAGAGTCCCAAATTGGAGAAATCGAACAGTATTACATCAATTAGTTCAATATCGAAGCGATTAACCTCAGAATCTGTGGAAAGTGGTTTCATTTCGGAATTTGAGGAGCCATTTTTGGACATAGAAGAAATATCAAGTTCACCCAAAATTTCGAACTTTAGTGAATTACTTTCCGGACAAATTAAAGATAGTTTTACGGAGAAATTGAAAGTGCACAGGAGTTTGAGTTTCGATCCGAGAGAGAGTAATAAGAGAGTGAGTCAAGAAGAAAGTTCTAGTAGTAAGAGATTGAAATCTGAACATGTTAAGCGGCCCGTCTTGCAACGTGCGTTTTCGGAAAATAATGCGTCGATTATGTCTGCTTTGGCGAGGTGTAAGTATATTTTTTACAAGTTCTTTTGTTCAATTGTATCATGTAATTATATATTTATATTCTGATTATAGTAAAGTAAATATATATATACAATGGGTACATTATTAAAAAGCTTCTTAATTGGATTTAGAATATATCTATATTTTATAAAATATATACAGCAAATTTAGTTATATGTATATTTATAAATAAATTGGTGATTCACTATCTATTGTATTTATTATAGAATATTCAACAAATAAGAATAATGTAGATTTCACTTATATGAAACAACTAGCGGACCGCCCCGGCTTCGCCCGTGGTACATAGGTAGCCTATGTTCTTTTTCAGGGTCTAAAGATTGTCTGTGCCAAATTTGATCAAAATCGGTTGAGAGGTTTAAGCGGGAAAGCGTAACAGACAGACAGATAGAGTTACTTTCGCATTTATAATATTAGTAGAGAGTCTTACATATATTTTTACGATATTTCTTCCATTATACATCTTAATATATATAAATCTCGTGTCACAATGTTTGTCCTCAATGGACTCCTAAACCACTTAACCGATTATAATAAAATTAGCACACCATGTGCAGTTCGATCCAACTTGAGAGATAGGATAGGTTTTATCCCGGAAATTCCACGGGAAAGGGAACTATGCGGGGTTTTCTCTGAAAACGCGGGCGAAGCCGCAGGCGGAAAGCTAGTTTTTTAAAATGTTTTTATCATAAAACATGCAGATATTTTCCAACCATTTTCATATAATCACAAATTTCCAGCTGCCTGCGAACCAGATCTCATCGGTGACTTCTCCCTGCCCTTCGCATTGCCCCTCACCTCCGGAGACCATGTAGACCTGAAGTCCATATCCTGTGATACCCTCGCTGCGTTGATTAGAGGAGAGTATCATGACACTGTGCATGATTATCAGGTGCGTTTTGAATTATTTAAATTATTTTAATAGTTGCCTGGCAGAAATCACTGCATAGTGATAAGGCCACCCTTTGTGCTTTTGTTTATTGTAAACTGTTATTTTAAGTACCTGGTTTATTGCACAATTAAGTGTTAAAATTATATTTTAATGCTAAATAAGGCAGATTGCAGGTTTAGAGGAGATTAAAAAAAAAAAAATTATATTTTACTAGCGGTCTGCCCCGGCTTCGCCCGTGGTACATATTTCGCAATAAAAGGTAGCCAGTGTTCTTTCTCAGGTATCAAAATATCTTCATACCAAATTTCATGCAAATTGGTTCAGTAGTTTAGGCGTGATAGAGTAACAGACAGACAGAGTTACTTTCGCATTTATAATATTATAGTATGGAAGTATGGATTATGTTTTAGACAAAGCCGCGGGCGGAAAGCTAGAAATAAATAAAAATATATCAGGTTCGATTCCTGGCTTGTGATCTAAATTTTTCTTTATAAAAATTTTAATAAAATAAATTTTAATATAATAATATAAATTTTAAATTAATTTTAAAATGATATTTCCTTCCAGGTGATAGACTGCCGCTACCCCTATGAATATGAAGGTGGTCACATCCTCGGTGCCAAGAACCTGTACACCAATGATCAGATCCTGGAGCTGATGGAGGCTGTTCCGATGAGGGATGGCAGCAAACGGAGTATCCTGGTGTTCCACTGTGAATTCTCACTCGAACGGGGGCCTAAATTGTAAGTATTTACTATTTATTAATTAAAAAAGAGTGTGCCGAGCACACTCATCAAAACGTGAAACTTCTTTATCGGGGTTGGAAAAAAATTTAGTCTATAGTATTTCATTTTTTCGTTACGCCTGACATTTTTCCGTTACGCGCCATCTTTTTCTTATCCCTACCACGCGTGATTCGACGTATTTCTGTAAAGTTCCATACAGTAAATTATTTTTTGAAAAATAAGGTCATAAAGAAGTTTCACTTTTTACGTGTGTACACTAGTACACGCACACATTTTTTTCTACCCACATTATCAATTATCCATTTATTCACATTATTCAAACAATTCATTCATTCACAGATCCCGCTTCCTCCGTTCAACGGATCGCGCACGAAACAAGGACAAATACCCATATTTACATTACCCGGAAGTATATTTATTACATTCCGGATATAGAGCGTTCTTTTCCCGCCACCCGGAACTGTGCACGCCAACCGGATATACCGCCATGTTGGATCCGAAGCATCGTCAGGAATTGAGATTACATAGAGCACCGAAGCGAAAGACCTTCCGGTCTTTCCAGTAGACCGAAAAGACCGAGGTGGAAAGAAATTTCAATGGTTTAGGGTGTGTGGTGGTCTTTTCAGTAGACCAAAAAGACCGAGGTGGAAATAAATTTGAGTGATTTAGGATGTGTGGTCTTTTCAGTAGACCGTATAGTGTAATGGTATGTTCAGTAGACCACTGTGGAAGAGTTGTGAATGGATGGTTATGTAAGAATTGTATCGGTCTTTTGAGTAGACCGTGAATGTTACGTTGATGAGTGTAAAATGGTGGTCTTTTTGTTGATAGACCATTGTAGAAAAATATATTTTGTGCTAGAGAAGAATAGACTAATGTTCTTTTAATTTAATAGACCACCATTAAATATTAATACTGAAAGATCTTGTGATAGCGGTCTTTTGATAAACAATTCTAAAAGACCGATTAATAGACTGTTGTATAACGTTACTTGGAAAGACCAAAAGAAAAGAGTAGAGAAAAATATTACGCGAGTGTAACTGTACAAAAACAGGTTTTAAAACGTGTTTTATTTAGTATTAAATCTATATTTTTCAACAATTATTAAAAAAATCTCGAATAAAACACGATTTAAACCCGTTAAATTATAAGCAAACAGTTTTTTTGTCAAAATTTTAACTCCATGAATTCCAATTTGGTTAAGGTGCTAAATTCGAAAAGACTCGGTCTTCTAAGACCACATAAGACGGTCTATTCAATGAGTAGACCGTCGAACAGGTGCTACGCGTAAACCGTTTCTACTCGGTAAAAGACTATGACATTTAGCGACGTTTTCTATATATAAAAATCGCATCTTTTTCTGCTCAGCAAATTTTGATAAAACTGAGTTAGTTAAGATAGATTTTAACGAAATCGTGTAAAGATATAATATGAGACTATATTAATTATTGACTTAACAAGTGGACCAAATTAAAATATTTTTTTACTCAATAAAAGTAAAATTAAAATGTACACAATTCAAAAAATAACTATTTTCTTACATGAATTTGATAATGATTTAAACAAACAAAAAAATATGCCACATCAAAAAATATTTTATGAGTCCATAGTTCGGTCAATAATTAAAAATATATAAAAAATGTATATAAAAACTTAGATATATACAGACATACATGTCTAAATAATTGCATAGTCTACTAAAAAGACTGGCACGGTCTTTTTAAAAGACGAAAACGCATATTGTATATAAAATGCCATATTATTATAGAAAAATACCCACCTTTAGGTTAAGAAATTTGCAATATATTTAAAAAGAAAATTATTACTATATTTGGTACATAATCATGATAGAAAATTCAAATATCCGAATAAAAACCTTTTATAAAAACTCCATAATTTTCCATTGAGTTACTATGTATTTAGAGAGGGCATCGCTACTACACTATTTGTAACACGAGTTAGAGCCAAGCGTCTCAAACAGATTCTGTTCGTGGTGGTCTCTCTATACGTAGTAATAATACCTCAATGTAATTTTCACTTGCCAAAGCCTCACAGATATTAAAACTAAGAAAAAACAGAAAAAAAACTATCATGACAAAAATTTATTATAAGTTCTAAAGTTAACATATTTTTATTTCAACATTACTAATTAGGAAATTTAACGCGTTTATTTAAAGAAATATAACCAATTAATTGGCTGCCATGAAAAACGCCAAAAATATATTGTTACATCTAGGATAAACTAACATCATGACTCCTAGTTCCTACATCTATTCCTATTCCTAAAGCTGTTCTAAAACTATTTAAATCTTCAACTAAAGTATTCCTAAATTCCATCAATTTTAAATAATAATGTTACACATTCATTTTAGAACCTATCATGAAAGAAAGGAGTATTTAAGTAATTATGAGAATATAAAACTACATATTAATTATTTTACACTTTGACATCGAAAAAGTTGAAAATGCACGTCCAAAAATTATGTGCCATACGACTTATTTAAATTTAAACGTTTAAAAACCACTGTAAAAGAAATAATATAAAAACATTATTCCAATCCCTATCTTATTGAACTATCCAAAATCCCATATTTCTGATATTCAAAGTTGTAATGCTCTAAAAAGACATTTAAAATAAAAATTGTGTGTTGCCATACGGTGACAAAGCAATATTTTTACGCTTGTACCATAAAAATATATTTTATTAGATGTTTATATTAATATTTGGATGTATGATTAAATCTAAATTTATTCGAAAAACATTTAATTTCTTACTATGGATTTAAAAACTTATTTTTTCGAAACACTGCAACTAAAAATTAAAATTTTATTTTTCGTTTTTTAATCATACGTCCAATAGATTTAGGTGTAACCCTCGATAATTACGCTTACTAGTGTTAATTGTACATAAATCGACACAAGACGTGTGCCGAATGATAAATTAGTTTAAGTTTTAAATAGATACAATAATTATGAAATACGTCAACTGACATATAAGCAACACTGCGGTGAAAGTTTTTTTTTTCTAAATATAGAACTATTTTAGCGGCGAAAATCAAAATTGACAGCCAGTTTTTTTTTATATTAAAAATGACAGCTGTCATATTGAAGTTTAACCGCGAAAATAGCCATGGATTGTTCTGTAATCTGTTGAATGTCATTCTTATTTGATTCGGAATAAAGGCCATTTTTCTCCAAAGCAATGTTTCGGAATTGAAAATTAAGTAATATATTATCTGTAGTTATTATATTTGATACTTAGATTTTAATTGTGTATAGATTAATTTGAAATAAATTATGGAAAAATTATTTTTGAATCTTTTATTTTCAACCCAACGAGATTTACAATACAATTATACTACATACTACATAGATAACATTGTGATCTCATGCAATGATATTTTTTTAAACTCATTAATAAATTAAAAGTAATTCTTTCACTATTCTCATAAAGTAATTTTATTAAATAACACAATATTTAAATTTGACTAGCTACAGACTGATGTTTTCCTTATAATTATAATATTTTTTTTTCTTAATGAGTAAAATGTCCATTTCACACATTGAGTTACTATGTACTACGTACTAGAGAGGACATCGCTACTACACTATTTGTAACACGAGTTAGAGTCAATTGTCTCAAACCATTTTTTTTGTTACATTGTTTGGTTTAAATTGATAAGTTTATTCATATTTATTTATAAGGTAAACACTAAACAATATTATTTGTTACATTGATTGGTTTTAATTTATAAGTAATAAGAGGCAGAATATCTACAAAGTGTATAACTCTATAAGATTTTGTTCGTGTTGTCCTCTCTATACGTAGTAATAATACCTCAATGATTTCACAACAAATTTTAATCTGATGGCATAAACTAAGTAGATTATTTGCTAAATTCTTTTCTAGTCTACTGACAATATTACAAAAATAAATAGTTTTGAAATACATATATAACAGGTAACATTTGGACCAATCAGGATGTACATATTTAAACATTCATGCATATAACAAGTACTTATGAAGTTAGGTACTAAATAATTAAAATTAATAATACATATATTTTAAGCTAGGTGTCTAATTTCCATAAATATGCAAATATGCTTAGTTTACGACTAGAGGACGTGTAGATATTTTGGGACGACATTTTTTTATCCTTAGGTATCAATAATTCATAAAATTTACTCAAAAGAAAATAAAAGTCACTTGTGTATTTTAAGATTGGGAAAACTTTTCTTATACAAAAAACTACAGGACTTGTGCTTTATCGTGAGAGAGGTAGACAGAGATAAAAATGATTTTTTATTTATTACCCATTACAAGTTAAAAAAACTGTGACTGTTATTTTCTTTTGCGAGTATATATTTTTTTATAATCTATGTCAAAATAATAATTTAATTTTCATTCTGAGCGAGGTCCTTCTCCTGATTTTCATCTGGATTTTCCAATATTTTCTTTTCATCATCTAGCGATGTCCTTGACAGCTGACGTAAAATCTTCTCGAATATTTTTGGCGCGCTTTTCGTGTTCGGCAACGAAATGTCAGTTTGAGTTGGCACAGATTCCCATCTCTTTTCTTCTTTCACCTCTAGAGGTAGCACTGTCTCTTTCAGGTTCAGAGACATTGATTTTTTTTTAATTTCTTTTTCTGGATCTGTTTCTATTGTGGTTTCTATATTGACTTCTTCAACTTTTTTCTCAACGACCATTTCTTTAGACTGTCTTTCTATAGCATTAGTTAGGACATTGCCAAGAATGTGTGCGCATTTTATAATATTTTGAGTTTCACGTGGTGTGAGGTGGAGTCCCTCGTTTCTTATAACGTTGTTAATGTTATGTATGTTTTCAGGAGATCGTTGAACGCTTTCGCTTAGTAATTCTGGAATAACAAAATTATCAATAATTATTTAAATGAGCGCGCGTGCGGAGGGTGGGTTGCCACTTGCCAGTAAGGGGTGTACAAAAATAGTTTTAAGAAATCATCCCTTAGAAAAAAAACGACGTGTGGCACTCGGGGACTGCCACGGTAAAGCTATTGCATGCTATGCCTTCAAGCCACACCTCCACCCGTCGGAGTGGGGAGCGTGAGGTTTTTTCGTTACGGAATTTCTCGATTCGATCCCCGCGCTCAAGGCCCGCGATAGAAGCTATGCAATAGCTTAAAAATTCATCAGGATTTTCATGATATTTTTTTACGTAAACAGTAAATGCATGACAGTAAGTTTTGTCGAGTTTTGTATACCGACGACTGTGGGACACTGCATAGACACTAGACAGCTTTGTAAGCATTTATATTTTGAACGATAAAACCTACCAAAATCCCCTACATCGATATCTTCAGTACGGTACGGCGTAGGACACTGGTCATAGTATCTGCTGACAGGAACACGGGCTAGAGAATTGTTGTAATTCGCCCAGAACTGCCCCCACTCGCCTTCTGGCTTCTGTCTCTCTGAGTCTTGCCATGTGCTCACACAGCAACTGAAATATATAGATTTGAATATATTTTTCTTTAATAAATATCTAAATATTTCAGGACAAATTTCGCACACGGCACGATCTGATCCCATACTAAGCTTTCGCTTGTGTTATGGAAACCAGATGGCTGATAAACATATATATTATATATAAATTATAATTTTAATAAATAAGTACTTATATTTTTCTTTGCATGTAACATTTAATTTATTTATTTATAGTTGTATAAACAGGAAATCTTAAAAAAGACAGTTGTCAGTAACTACAATTACTTATAAACTTGCAAGAAAACATAATAACCTTATTTATGTGGCAGTCATCTAAATATAATAAAATTATTAACATACTTACAAACAAATTTTCGCATTAACGATATGATAAGGATATGATTTTATGCCAAAGCACGTTGCACTAAACTACACTACAGTAAAAATACCACGGTTTTAGGGGGAAAAAATAAATTAAGTACTTATGTATTTTTACGATTCAAAACAGCCTAGTCATATAAATCTGTGAGCATACCTGTCCTGCAAATCCTGGCTCCTCGAAGACATCAGAGTGTCGGGGGCGAAGCCCTGTGCGCTGTCCCCGGAGGACGGGGCTGAGGTCGGCGAGCCGGAGGAACATTCTAACTCTGTGCTCATTGCGTGCCTGTTTTAGTAGAATATATTTTAGGTATTACATATATTAATTATTTAAATGAAGTTTAATAATTCCTATTCTAATGTTACTGTACAGTTTTTGAAGTGAATCTTCTTTAGGCGTGTTGAGAGTTAAATTTCAAGATCGCGTCAGTGGCCAGTGCAATACCTGCATGAAGTAAGGCGACGATTTAGGTATCTTTGAATCTTGCCAAAGAAGTTTCACTTCTGACACGTGTACACACGCTCTTTTTTATTATTTTAATACATACCTATACGGACTAGGACTTGATGATTTAAAACTATCTCTACTCAAGGAAGAGCTGTCTTTACTGCAGCGTGAATCAACGGATTTAGTTTTTTCAGCCAACACATGGTGAATAAGTCGACGATGGACTTTCTTTGGAGTTGATGTTGTGAACTGTTTGTTGATTCCGTATTTTGAGTTCGTATCTTCGAAGTCTGATACCTAAAATAATTAAGAACAAAATTTTATTTCGTAAATAGTGGTTACATATTCGCTTGTTAATTATTATTTTTAATAAATGTGTTATGAATTATATTGTTGTTTTATTTATTCCTTATTCCTTGTTAGTACTGTGGTAAATCGCTACAATAGTAAAGTTTATAAATTATGATATTTATCTATCAAAAACTACTATTTTATGATTGATTTATCGAAACAATTTCATAATTTTAACGAAAACTAGAACTTAATTGAAATATTTATTACAGCGCCATCTAGTAGTCATATTATTGAACTACTATAAATTACGACATTACGAATCTCTAAGCAATATAATTTAAATTAGTACTGCATATTTCCCAAAGATGGCGCTTAAATTAATTTTCATATTCAACAAGTTTTTTTGCAAAATCAGGCATTATTACTTATTATTTAAACAAATATGAATAGCTTACATACAGTGTTGAAATAAATAATAAGGCAATGGCCAATGCGCTCAGTCTATTTAATTAAACACAGCTATGTTAAAACTGCGGTTAAAACATAGGTGAATATAAACATAGGTAAGTAATTTAAAATATAACGTCAATATTATATTTATTTTTAATGGTATTTGAATCTTACTTGCGATAGTTCCAAAGACAATTCATCATCTATAGACGCATCTCTGCTCCTCGAAGCTTGAGAAGCCAGTCGTTTTGGCGAATCTAATAATCTTTTCGATTTTATCAAAGAATCCACTGACTGACGTCGGTGGTACGTCCCTGGTAGTGAGCTTGCTCGGTCACTTCTGTAACGTTTAAAATTATAATATTGTAACAATTAATTAAACATCACATTTATTTGTATTTAAGAAAAATATATAGTTAACCAAATTAATTTAATTATTTGAATAGCGCGCCATCTAGTTTATTTTCTTATTCGTATAAGTTTACTTGTAATAGTTACACTGTAAACGATAGATGGCGCTATTTTCAATATTGCCTTCATTTAAAATACTGGACAAAAATGATTGCCAAAAATATCTCCAATATGTTATAATAGAATATACAAAATGTGTACGAAAACTTTACTTGTATCTTTTCTGATTACATTTTCAATTGGTTTCCTATATGTATATACTTATTTAATACTCTAACTTATATAATGTGCTCGTATTAATTCTGAAATATATTGTATTTAAAATTTAATGCACTTTTCAAATTAATAGCACGGTAGTACAATGAGATGATAGTTGATAGTATGATACAAATACAATGTCGTATGTTTGAAATATTATTTCGAATCGAAGGCCGTAAATAGAATTCTAGTGTGTAAGGAAGTTTGCTAGAATCGTACGATGGTTACTATAATTGTAAAAATGGAATAGAAAAATAGATTTATAACATTGATTTATAATGGTAATAAGGTGGTGGTAATATATCATAATATAGTGGAATATTTGAATGTAAATCACTACATAGTACACAATTTATTAGGTTATAAACAAAGCGGGCGACGCGACGCCGCGGGCGGACAGCTAGTCCTAATAATATTATAAATGCGAAAGTTTGTGAGGATGTGTGTGTGTTTGTTACTCTTTCACGCAAATACTACTGAACTGTTTAGATATAAGTTGTATACGTAGTATATTAGTCTGTGATATAAGCTTTTTGTACTGAACCGATTAGTACAATGAAATTTAGCACACATATAGAGGGTAACTTGGATTAACACATAGGATATGTTTCATCCCGGAAATCAAACGGGAACGGGAAATAGCGGGTTTTTCTTTAAAAACGCGGGTGAAGCCGCGGGCGGAAAGCTAGTAAATTATAATTGGATAACAGATTGGTTGCATAACCATGATTTAGATGGTAGAAAAACATTATAGTATTATAATAGAATAGTTGTAGTAGAAAATAGTAGTAAAATAAAATAGTGATGTAGTAAATGGTAGAATACATACTTTTTCAATATCTGCTTGCCAGTAACGACAAAGTCGAAAGCTTTCTGTGTTTTCTTCGGCGTGCTATGGCTGGATGTTGGTGGGTTAGTTTTTTTGTCTGTCACACTATTACGTCGGGACAGGCTGGCTGAATTCCGACGGGATCCTGGACGACTGTCTTCTTCGTTTTTGTGCATTTTGTAGTTTGTAAGTTATTTAGGAGTTAGATGGTCATGATGATGATTGGTTATTGAATCTGTGTGAAATGTATGGACTCTTAGTAAAAATAATTTTGTATGTGATTTAATAAAGTTATTAGGAATGAAGTTTTACCTTAAGCTATAATTTTAATATATGTAGAATGGTTAAATGCAACAATGTAAATCAGATATTATGTAGTGTTTTTATAAGAATCAAAAGCTTAACTTTGGAATTGTGTTAACCGTCAAAAAACTAGCTTTACTAAGCTCACTTAAAAACGGCTAAACAAAAACTGATGAACTCCAATTCCTAATCCACAATATATTCCATTACTACAAAACGGCTGAGCAGTTTCCGATACAACTCTATCAGTTACACAACAGCCGTTCGGAGGGCGGTGTGGGAGATACTGCGTGGATCGGTAACCCATATCACGCTTGACTGAGTTGGTGTGGCTTTGGTGATGAGCGGAGCGAGAGCGGAAAGTTATAAACATACAAATTGTAAATTGCATACATGCTACATGGATTAGGAATAGTGTAGTTGAAAATTTACTTATAATTTATATATTTTCTTTTCTTTTTGTAAGCAGTTAAACCAGCGTAGAATTCATACAAATTTTCAACGACTTTTACTCTACTTTTCGTGATAAATATAAAATAACTAGCGGTGTGGTTTTACCTGTATTGCTCCGATCCTATAGGTCTTAAATTGATGATAATATATAGCCGATATGAAATATCTAACACTGAAAAAAAATTCAAATCGAACCCGTAGTTTGTGAGATAAAAGTGTTCAAACAAACAAAATAGAGCGTGTGTGTACACACGTGTCAGAAGTAGAACTTCTTAGGCATCTTGCAAAGGTACCAAAATCGTCGCCTTACTATTATTTATAACTAGCGGTCCGCCCCGGCTTCGCCCGTGGTACATATTTACGTTTTCTCTCCATAAGAACCATCCTCATACTTCAAGGAATATAATAAAAAAAGAATTATCGAAATCGGTTCAGCCGTTCTCGAGTTATGCGCTTACCAACACATTTTGCGATTCATTTTTATATATAAGAAGAAGATTGAAATTTTACTCTCAACACACAAAGAAGTTTCACTTCAAAAACATACTGTTCAGCTTTATAATATTATCTGGTATAGATTTCAAAACGCTATCGCTTCGCTTATGCATAAGCACAACCTTATCAATGGGTGTGAACTGAGGCATGCCCTTCCGCTCCACCAGGCTGACATTTTAGACCGACCTGCTTGCTAGGTTATTTGTTTTGTTTGTCTGTCTGTATACGCAACCAGCTCCACCCCGCGGTTTCACCCGCGTTAGGTACTCTGCTCCTGTTGGTCTTAGCGTGATGATATATAGTCTATAGCCTTCCTCGATAAATGGGGTACTAACGACTAACACCGAAAGAATTTTTCAAATCGGACCAGTAGTTCCTGAGATTAGCACGTTCAAACAAACAAACTCTTCAGCTTGATAATATTGGTATAGATATGTAGAGTGGTTTTGTTATAATAATTAAATATATCAACTATATAGAGTTTTCTCAAAGCTCTTCTCTGTAGAAACTGAGTTAAGACTGGTGGTAAATATTTCATTAGGTATTATATGGTATTATGTCTTTGGTTGATTCAAAGGCTTCCGTTCGTGGTACAAAAATCATATACCTATGTGATTCCTGAGCACTTGTAGACTACTATGATAGGTATCCAACGGTGAAATAATTGTTCAAATCGGTATCGTAATTCCTAAGACACGTGCAACCAAACAAACAAACTCTTCAGTTATCTGCTATAGATAGAAAACAAAGTATGTGGATTTTGATGCAATTTTTTTCATAAATAAATAAATATTTCGGGACTATATTCACACACGGCACGATCTGATCCCATACTAAGCTTTCGCTTGTGTTATGGAAACCAGATGGCTGATAAACATACATATATAATTTTAAATAAATACTTATATGTATAGATAATGAACAGCCAGAGCCACAGAGAACACAGAGCAAACATCTATGTTCATCACACAAATATTTGCCCCGGGTGGGAATCGAACCCACGAGATAAGATAGATTGGTTCTCGATTTTCTCGATGTTCTATCCAAAACAATTAAAGCCGCGGGCAAAAAGATAGTCTTTCATAAATTATCAAAATTGGTGAGATTTTTTATTTTACATGTAATATTACGAAATTTAAAAAAAGTCAAATCTTTCCTCTTGAAAATCATTAGTATTAAATTAGAATATAAATGAATTAATTTTTATTATTTCCTCAAAAAACACTTATCTCTCTTACATAAGAGCAATAACATTAATTTTAATTAAATCAAGATAAATAGTTATTATATCTAAATAAAATAAATTTTTATTGAAATTTGATGAGAAATTAATTCATATATCGATTGATTCGCTTTTACTTTAGAAAGGTGTATTGGTCTGATTTTTGAACGTCACTTTCATAACATAATATTATAGAGCTGAAGAGTTTGTTTGTTTGAACGCGTAAATCTCAGGAATGATGGGTCCGATTTGAAATAATAGTCCATTTATCGAATAAGGCTAGGCTATATAGTTAGGATATATTATATCATCACTCTAAGACCTATAAGAGCGGTGCAAAGCGGATAAAACCGCGGGGTGAAGTTAGTTTTTTTAGATACGAACTGATAAATAATTATGCATTTTTAACCTACTTTACCAGAAGAAGTGTATTTATGTACCTACTTCACTACATAGTACTTATAAAACAAAGTCGCTTTCTCAGTCCCTATGTCCCTTTGTATGCTTAAATCTTTAAAACTACGAAACGGGTTTCGATGCGGTTTTTTAATAGATAGAGTGATTCAAGAGGAAGGTTTTAGTGTAGGTATAATTTATTAGGTTTGAGACAAAGCGGGCGAAGCCGCGGGCGGTAAGCTAGTTATATAATACAGGTAATAACTCTTAATTCTTAATTAAACAATTTCTAAATACCATGTTTGTAAAACATAATCTTTTCAAATAAAGGCAAGTCCATCGCCATGTTACATAAACTGTCAAATTACGTGAACAATATGTGTTATATGCGTAGTAAGGAAGAAGCCTTATTTCAGTAAATAATGTACATATATATAACTAGCTTTCCGCCCCCGGTGACGTCCGCATTGTCTAGAACCTAATCTATACTTATTTATTAAAGCTGAAGAGTTTGTTTGTTTGAACGCGCTAATAACAGGAATTACAGGTCCAATTTGAAAAATTATTTTCGGTTATTATGGTGAGAGCCCATTTACCGAGGAAGGCTATAGGCTCTATATCATCACGCTAAGACCAACAGGAGCTGAGCACTCTGCACTGTAGGTAAAACCGCGGAGCACAGCTACTAAATTATATACTAAAACCACAGACTAATCTAAAACCTTTCTCTTGTATCACTCTATCTATTAAAAAACTGCATTAAAATCCGTTGTACACAACTACAGTTTTTACTACAGGTAGTGAAAAATGAAATCTTAAAAGTTAAACTAGAAATGGCCAAAGAAATGTAAGCTTTAAAAGTGTTTATGGATGGTATCTTTTAAAAGAGTTGAATTGCTAGGAATATTATCCTCTAATCAAAATTAAAATTTTCTTTTTCATTTTCACGTAACCTAATCTTTATATATAAAACTCAAAGGTGACTGATATAGTGATCTATCAACGCACAGCCCAAACCACTGGACGTATCCGCCTGAAATTTGGCATGCAGTAGATGTCATAACGCAGGCGTCCCCTAAGAAAGGATTTTAGAAAATTTATCCCCTAAAGGGGTAAAATAGGGGATGAAAACTTATACCATGAAAATTAATCTTTTCCACGCAAGCGAAGCTGCGGGCAACAGCTAGTTTTTTCATAAAACTTGAAAGTTAGATGAAACATACAAATACATTAGATAATTCTATATTTCTGAAAAATACTTTCATTTTAGTTGTATATTGAACAAAGACGTAATATTTGGCACATATATGTTATGGGCGGGTGACATCAGAACAGGTTTCAATAAACGCGGAACACAATATTATTTGTTCAAACTTTCACTGAATATAATTTTTGACACGCCTTCATTAGCTTCACCTGTATGTTTGTAACCGACCTCTTTTACACGATTATGACCTTCTTGTAATTCAAACTTGTACACTTTAATTTGCAACTGCCTTAATAACAAGGATCAGTTGCAAATTAAAAGTAATTTTACTAATCAATTATTGTATACTTTTTTAAACTGTTTTTATTAATTCTAGTAGGTAGGTTCATTACTGCAATCAATAGAGCGGCAATGTCTTAAGCCCTCTTTCAGATTTCGACTTGAATAAATTAGCTTTTATTGTAAAAATAAGCCTGAAAATTTTGGAGGAATGGAAATGTGGATAAATGAAATATTTAACTGCACATTACCATTGATCAAGTCGGTGAAGGAAAACATCGAATCAAAGTAGACTGGCATTTTGTAATCTAGTATTGTATTTAAAGTAATGTAAAACAGTTAAAAATAAAGATTTTTCATGCACGCATTTGTTTTATTTCTTGTTTTCTTTCAATAAGGGCTGATTTTTCAATGCTGGGATAAAACTTATCCGTCCAATAAAGTACATATTACACGATAATATTAAAATGTCACGTAAACTGTCAAATACGGGCAATTAGAATACGTTTTTAAAATCGTAGTTTTATACATTATTCGACGAATAAGTTTTATCCAAGCATTGAAAAAATCGGCCCTAAATGTTATTATTATCTTATATCTGAATGCCGCCTCTTTTATGGTTTAAAAAAAGGTAATAATAGATATAGCTTCACTTCACTACATAGTATAAAACATAGTCCCTTTCCCTGTCCCTATGTCCCTAATCTTTAAACTACGCAACGGATTTTGATGATTTTTTTTAATAGATAGAGTGATTCAAGAGGAAGGTTTTAGCAGGTTTTAGTCAAAGCGGGCGAAGCCGCGGGCGGAAAGCAAGTATACAATAAATGTTAACATAACAGTGTACTGAAAGTAAATAAGAATGAAGTACTATTACGTAATACACAGTAAATATTTATTTTTCATTACATAAAGGGCTTGTTACAAAACCAAAGAGAAATCTGAATTTTTAGCAGTATTACCATGTATGTATTCAATATGTTAAAACTCCTTTAAAATTTTATAAGTACTTTGATAGGCTAAGGCTTTTGATATCTTTTTCAAATATTTACATTTTAGTTTATATTATTTGAATTTGAATTTTGAATTTAAAACTTAAATGTCATTCGAGCTTTTTGAGTTTTCACAAAGTTTTAATTTCATATTATTTCGAAATTGATGACAAGATTTAAACTGCTTACTTTTCAATTGTTTTTATTTAACTTATAGAATGAATAAAAGTGTTTATCCTACTTACTATTATAAAGGCGAAAGTTTGTAAGTATGGATGTATGGATGTTTGTTACTCTTTCACGTAAAAACTACTGAATGGATTTGAATGAAACTTTACCACAATATAGCTTATACATCAGAATAACACATAGGATAGGTTTTATCCCGGAAATCCCACGGGAACGGGAACTATGCGGGTTTTTCTTTGAAAACGCGGGCGAAGCCGCGGGTGGAAAGCTAGTATTTTAATAAGTCATTTGTCCGGACTCTACATAAATTGCTGTTCTTTTAATGGTGTTAATAACAACAATAATAAGCCTGTTATTGGATTCTGTTTCGTTATTGAGTAAAAAAATAATTTTTATTTGCCTATTATAATATAACAGTAGTCAACTATATTTTAATACTAGCTGTGCCCCGCAGTTTTACCCGCATTGCTCCGCTCCTGTTGGTCTTAACGTGATAGTCCATAGCAGTGGCGTGCATTCCATAAAGACATAAAGACACTGCCTACCCTACCATTTACCAAACTCTGATCAATATTTAATATGCATAAATGAAATTCACAGCGTCATTAAATTTTATTAATTGCGCAATGTAGTTAAGAAATAAAAATATATTTCAAATATATTTTAGATCCATCTATCGGTATTTTGGTAGCATTATTATCTAATTTCTATAACACCGGCTCGGCTCAAGTCACTATTCATGCGCTGCACTAGCGCCGCCACAGGACCCAGTACGTCACGGGACGGCAAAGACACAAACTATCCGTGTCTAAGTTTTTATATGTGTGCTCTGCGTGTCTACGCATATTTTATATGTGTGCGTGCCTATAAACACGGCACACTGATGTAATAAAACCACGCACACAAACACACAAGGTAGGCAGTGTCTTTTTACGAAGATATACGAATTAGGTACGAACCGAATTCGGAACTATATCGAAAGTCGAAACTGTAGTTGAATATGCGACCAATTTAAGAAGTGTGATAATGGATACAATTTTGTAGCGGTAAAGACCATCTGCAAATAGTATCATTATTCGTTTGTTTTGTTTTGGAAATAACAAACGTTTACTTTGAGGTTAAATTTGTTTTTTGAGAAAATTAATAATGTTTACTACGACAATTTGCAAGTGAAGTGTTTTGAGAGTAACTAAATAGATTATGTATATCATCAGTGTATTTTGTAAGATAATAAGGCATACCTAATTTAACGAAAAATTCTAATTTTTGTTTTATGAATAAACTTTTATCAAACAGAGAGTGATAGGAAAAAGGCCGATCTATAAATGGATCTATACCGGAATTTGTAATACACAAAGGTAAAGTTAATCATTAATTACATAATATAGAATACTAGTTACTTAGTTAGGATATCATGTAACCTACTTTGACAATTATTTTATAGATAATATGACCTATGTTCGTGATATGTTTTCCATTATTTTGCGGAAATACTATGTATCTCCATTCAAATATCAGTACTGCAATATGAAATATTAGTTTTTATGACTTATTATCATTTCAATATTTCTGCCTACCCTGTCCAAAAACTCTGTGCACGCCCCTGGTCCATAGCCTCGATAAGTAGACTATCTTAAAGATTATCTTAATTATTTTTTAAAATCGGACCCGTGGTTCCTGAGGTTTGCGTGTTCAAACAAACAAACAAACTCAGCTTCATAGTATAAGTATAGGATGTGTTTATTATTTAGATATGACTTTTCCCAAGCCTATCCTATATTTATTGTTATAAATAGCCTTTCAAAATATTGTAAATATTATAGAAATGTCAGGGAAATGTCAACAAGGTCATTATATGACTTTCACAGTGAGTAAGGCCAGGGGGCGCTTTCTCTAGATGGTCACCATGAGTGAGAGTAAGTGGGATGCTGGGACACTTTCAAAATCAAATTGGACCATTTATTTATTTAAATTTAAATTATATATATTGCTCAAGACGTGTTTTATAAATAAATGTATTTAATATGAAGGCTTTTTATAATGATGGATCGTTGAATGGAAGTTCGTGTTTCTCGTAATGAATGGTGAGATTTAGATGAAATTTGATAGATGATAGATATTCATTAGTTGTTATTAACTTATTACCGATGCCCAAAATTAATGACTAATTTATCGTATTTAAATAAAATTTTAGGGATGAAAAATTATTTGCAACTATTTCTTTTAGATTTACTTTATTGACAACTTAAGCCATTATTAACATAATATTTATTTTTTTTGGACAATTTTCACACACGGCACAATCTGATCCCATACTAAGCTTTCGCTTGTGTAATGGAAACCAGACGGCTGATAAACATACATATATAATTTTTAAATAAATACTTATATAGATAATTAACCCCAGACACAGAGCAAACATCTATGTTCATCACACAAATATTTGCCCCGGGTGGGAATCGAACCCACGACCTCTGGCTTGGAAGGCAGGGCCACTACCAACCAAGCCAACCGGTCAGTCGAATATGTATATTCATTTCATAAATAAAATAAAAAAGGATAATGTGTCCATTTCTATCACTATATGTCTTGAATAAAATATTAAATAAATAAATTCATCTGCCCATTTTAAAGCATAAACATTACACATAATCTATTATACATAATACAAAAAAGATATTTTTTGGGACTGTCCCATATAAACGGAAAGTGTGGTCACCCCGATTGCATAACAAGTAACAACATTCCAAGATAATGACCGCAGAACGGATCTCGGACCCATCCTTAAAGTCCCATAACTTCATTGACATGCTAATTCATTTATTACATATAACAAAAATTAATAACATAGGTAATAGGTATACAGGGTGTAATCGTTAAGTGTGCACAGGCGATTTTTCCGTAAGTATTACAGATAACAAAAAACTTTAAACCGATATCGAAAGTACTTAACCTAATGAGTAAAATGGCCGTAATAAATTTTTAAAAATAGATCGAGAAATATCAAAAAAATTATCTTTAAACCCTCCCATACATTAAGTATGAAATATGAATATCCCATATACCTACATTTAATATGAAAGATTTTAGCTTTCTTTTTCTTTTTTTGGTTTTCTGCTTTAATTACTTCGCAAATTTGAAGTGACTTTTTCCACGTTTTTCCGGACATTTTCACGCATTTTCCGGATATTTTCCGGGAATTTTCCGGACATTTTCCGGACATTTCCCAGGCATTTTCCAGGCATTTCCACGCATTTTCCGGACATTTTCACGCATTTTCCGGGTATTTTCCAGATATTTTCCAGGCATTTTCCGGACATTTCCCTGACATAGCCTGTAAATGTCTGGAAAATGTCCGGAAAATCCCCGGGAAATGCTAGGAAAATCCCCGGAAAATGCCTGGAAAATCCCTGGAAAATGTCTGGAAAATATCCGGAAAAAGCGTGGAAATTTCCGGAAAATCCCTGGAAAATATCCGGAAAATGCGTGAAAATGTCCGGAAAATATCCGGAAAATGTCCGGAAAATGTCCGGGAGGAGCGTGGAAAATGCCTGGAAAATCCCCGAAAAATGCCAGGGAAATGTCCGGAAAATGTCTGGAAAACATCCGGAAAATCCCCAGGAAATGCTCGGAAAATCCCCGGAAAATGCCTGGGAAATTCCCGGAAAATAACCGGAAAATGCCTGGGAAAT
>CAJQZN010031278.1:0-15885 GCA_907164685.1 Colias eurytheme | reverse complement strand
TGAAATACCTAGTTTAAAGGTTGACGCGATCGATGAACCTTATTCGATTTCGTTTACATTGCACAATGGTGGAAGAGGATCCCGCTTGATTAAATTCTTAAGTCTTTTTATATGACTCCGGTGTTTCGCGATATAGTGCTCTTTGTGTTCGGAATTAATTAATCCCCCGGTATATAGAATGGCTGGACCTTTTTTTGCTATTTTATGAAATGCCTGGATTTTTATCTAGGTAGGATTTGAATGGTATTCGAATAGTCTAGATTTGTTGGTATGTTTCTTTGTGAATTTAGAAATGAATGAACAAGTTAAAATTATTTTAATTACGAGAGGTAACACTATTATATTATAATATCAACAACAAACATAGGAGACATATGAATAACAATTTATTTTTATTTTGAAGTATATTCTTAACAATAATTTAGGATAAATTTACACAAAAGCTATTACATACTTCCATTCCATGGAAGCACACACGTGCCAAAATGATGGGTAGTCTACACAATCACATGGCAACCCCTGTCGATTCGAAAATTCAATTCAATTTGTAACAGTGTGACCAGCTTTGTCTTCAAAACTTCCCATGGCCATAACAAAGGCAGTCGTAAGTCCGGGAAACGATAAATTGCTCCGTTATTCCAACATATCCAAAGGCTTGCGGTTTTTTAATGTTCGTTACACGGACCGTGAGTAACTGGATAGTGCAAGGGAGTTAAATTTGTGTGGAAATGCAGCTTTTGGAAAGTACTTATTAATATTATAAAGGCGAAGATTGTGAGTATTTATGGATGCTTGTTATCTTTCCTTTGAATGAATGAATGAATGAATGAATGAAAGCTTTATTGTACACACCAAAATAATGAAATAACATTAAGTAAAATATACATCAAATTGCACAATAGGCGACCTTATGGCTACAGAGCCATCTCTTCCAGGTAACCCAACCAAGGAAAACAGTAACAAAGAAAGAATACAAGTAGGTGGTGCATACCAAAGCAATATATATAATAATAATATAGTAATACTAAGAAAGTAGGAATATAAATAATACATAATTTACAACAATAAAGAAAATAATATATAATATATAATAAAATAAATAAATACAGATAAGAGAAAGAATATATAAAGTCATCACTTAATTAAGGACATGTGGTAATCAAAGAGCATGTTTTTGAAAACATCAATGGATCTAGCTTTGTGTATGGCTATTGGTAATTGATTCCATAGTCTAATAGCTTTGACAGTGAATGAGGTGTTAACAAATTTTGTATATATTTCAAACGAAAAACGGAACGCAAAAACGGGTTATTGGCTCTAGATGAATGACACTGAGTTAGATTATAATAGTCTAGATTAGCGCATAAACATTTTGCTTACACCAAATAAATTATCGTGGAAATAAAATGATATGATAGCTGCTATTTTGATTAGTGATTGAAATATCCGTCCAGAAACTAGTTTGTGCTGAATTACTTACACAATAATCCTTTTTACTGCTTTAATTGCCTGAAATTAAACTGAACAACTGAGCGCTTTGCGCTTATTCGAGGCACGCAAAGACATGGTCTCGAGACGCTTACGCGATCTAGTTGAGTGTATAATCTGTGGTCCGTACAAAGCACCTGGCTGTATTTCGGGAGCTTTATGCCCATTTTAAGTGGAGATTTGTTGCGTACTCCCGAGTTAATAGCCGCTGTTTTATTAACGTTCGGTTTTGAGACTTATTTCTAACTACCCGCTCTTGTGTTAGATTTATTGAGGATTTAAGAAAAAACTAAGTAAGATGTAAGGTATTTCTAGGCGACTGACATTCTGATATTGGTTTATCTCAATATCATATCGATCGTAATGCGCTTTTTGATTGAGGAATACTTTTATAAAAGTACTGTTAAACTTGTGATGTAAGAAAAACAATAGCTAGAATTATATCGCTGACAATGCAATTTTTTATTAAGAAAACAATACGATCTTTTTCATATTCCCACCCAATCGAACGAACACAGAAAAATGTGACTAAAACACCTTTCTCACAACGCAAAGAGCAAAAATGTTTTTACACTATTATCAGAACGTAGAAAAATGTTACTAAAAACGCGTTTCTCACATCGCAAAGAGCAAAAAGTTACCGTTATCACCGCGGTGCGCGGGAGTCGATCCGTGGCAGTGTCAAGGCCGCGCCTAGAATACGCTATCTATTTCGAACGAACATTATTGTTGGCATTGACATTGGATTTGTAAAGCGGTGATGTAATCGTGGGTTGGTTTTTATCCGACTTCACAAAAAGGAGGTTCGGAAAAAATTCAGGCGATTTTTTTAGGTTTTCTTACCTTGGAACTTTCGATGTGTACTGATTTTGATGATTATTTTTTTTATTTGAAAGCTTGCGACGTCCAGTTGGTTCCGTTTTAAATTTTGGCTAGTTCTGACTATTTGAATTCTAAAAAGATAATTATTTTATTGTGGTTTTAAGATGAATGAGGAAGGGCTATAGACAAACATAACGCGTATAGTTTGTTACTTGCTTATTTAAATGGATAATAAAATAATTAGTTTATTTTGTTCCCGGGATAGAGACAAATATGTCACGCATGCATAAGGAAGCTTAAGTTTTAACCGATGAAAAATTTCGTGACTGGCTATTTTAGAATGAATCCATTTCGAACAATAAAACCAAACTTTCGATAATAAACGATCTTCTATTTATAGTGTAGATGTATAAAATAAAACTACTAGAGCAATATTTACGAAGAAAATTGTTGAACTTATTTATAGAATATTGAAAACTAATCAGTATTTAAATCAAGTTAAAAACGTAACATTATACGTAGAAGTTTAATATTTTAACCATAAACAATGAACCGTAGCTCCTAGTGGAACAAAAAGCTTGTTTATATCTTGAAGTTTTAAAATAAATTTCCACTTGTTTGTTTTGAAAGCGTGTTCCGATAGCTCGAACAAAGGGTGTCTTCATCACGTCTATAGTCGTCCCGGGATAATGGCGGTTGTTCCTTAATTACCGGGATATTATGATTCGAGAAAAATCTATATTCTGAAGAGGTAAAGTTTTGTGATGGATCTCGCGATCGAATCGATATTTTTTGTGAATAGTTCATTTATTGAGAAAAGCTATAGGCTTAATAACACTAACTTTATTATTGAATTGAAAAATGCCTGCCATAGTCCAAAACCATATTAAGTACATACTTGATTTTATTTCGTTTCTTTGCGTGTAGGTAGTGTAGGTAGGTAGTGTTATTAGTAGTAGTGTAGGTAGTGTTATTTTTTAAATTTTGCTATCATAGAAAGCTTGTAAACTAATATCCTGAAACCTATGTAAAAGTTTATTTAAATTTTGATACTGCTAATTGATAATCGAGTAAATATAGCGTAATAAATTCACTAACCAATTAGTTCGTAATATGATTAAGCTTTTCAATATATGATTACGGATATTCTATATTTGGTAGAGCTAACTAATAGGCAGATAAATTTAGATTAATATTATTAATATGGATTAATTATCAAATGAACGTTGTATGCGGTTTGAGGTTGGACCATATGGACAGCTCTGTCATGCTTTGACGATCATTATCTGTAAGGTTGTTATTAATTATGTGTATTTGCTTTGATTAAAGTTTTGTTTGTTGCGTTATCAGTTAATTATACAATACTTGATTAAATAAATTAGTTTCGGAGTGATTGATATTGGTTTAAATTTAAGTATTATGCTCTGTTTATTGGGCTGAAAGTTTTGCAAATAGAAATATCTATAAGTAGCTTAATGGAGCAAAACCGCAAGCACTAATGTTTCATATCAGCACATCTAAATGAAAAGGTAATATTTTTAAACGTTAATATTGTATCCAAAGTAGGTACTAAACTAAGCTCTTCACATTGAAATATTTCCTTCATGTAAACGTAATATTGCACTACATTCTTAAATCTACTTCTGTTAAATTCCCTTCAACGAAACGCATTCCTGTAACTGCACTTAATTACACTTAAGTGTAAACTTAGCTATAAAACATAAAACTAAACAATATACGGTAACAATTGAGAAACGAGCGACAAACCATAGTACAAAGAAGTGGTGGGGATAAATTAACAATATTCCGCAGACGATACACGGAGACGATAGCAATTACTGGTCAATAATAAATGGTATCCCTTTTACCTGTGCGATCGATGGAGGTGCAATCGAGTCGAGATCGTTGTGAGTTTCCCCGACTTGATTTTGAGCAAGAGTTCTAGGTCCTGTGAGTTTTGATTAGATTTTCTTTACGGACAATTAAGTCTGCTTGCTGTGTCCTGCTATATTTTTTTATAAGGACCTAAGACTACTTGACCACATTTGCAATAACTAAAAATTACTGCAAGGGTTCTAACTGTTAACTATAGCATTCTGTGATTCACTATAATAAATAAATCGCGTTAAAAATCCGTTAAAATGCTTTTATTTCTAAATAATACACTATAAGCTAGTCCAAAGTCTAGGAAACCTGCTTCATATCTTACTTAGTTTATAAATTTAAATTGATGCATACTGCATACTAGAACTCAATAAACCACGTAAATATTAGTCTTCCACATTGGTTCGTGGCGTAATAACTCATCCTGATGTATTAAATTTTAATTGCTTAACAAACAGACGAATTAAACTTGACAATCTCTGGTGGTATGAAAAATTGCAGTCTGTAAACAGTGGAGTGATCATAATGTAGTGTATTGTTTGATTTTAGTGAAGTATGTGTTAAACATTAATCATTTTTAATATCGACACGTTAACGATGTTTAGTAGCCGTGCCACGTGGTTGTACTCGCAAATTGAGGCAATTTTTTTACCTCTATTATTAATTAAAAACGTTCTTCAGTCATTACATACATGAAGCGTTTTTTCTGTTTTTTTGTTATTTTATACCTGCTATAGATAATAATTTGTCAGAGCTTGTCCAGGAAAAAATTAAATGTAGCCTCTATTGCTCGGTCAATATCAAGTTTTGTATAGGTAGATAAAGGATTTTTTGAACTCACCAGAAGAATCAAGTATTTCTTCTTTATAATTTATAGTTTAGATAAGTTCTATTGCTAACTATTAATAATGAAATATTTTAAGTAGTGGACTTACAAATGTAGAAATAATTTTCAACAACGATATCATATTCCTTGTACAATCAAACAAACTGCCTTTTATTATTAAAATGAGATATGTAATTGCTAGACATAATATTGTGATATTCTTCTTGTGATTAAATCTTATATGTAAAAATGAATCGCAAAATGTGTTGGTAAGCGCATAACTCGGAGAACGGATGAACCGATTTCGATAATTCTTTTTTTATTATATTCCTTGAAGTACGAGGATAGTTCTTATGTAGAGAAAACGTAAACATGTACCACGGGCGAAGCCGGGGCGGACCGCTAGTGTTTTAATAAATTCATAACATTGTTTAGCTACAAATGTATCTTGTTACGTTTTTTGTAAGATTAATAAAAATTGTCTTTGTATATTCAGTGTATAGGCGCGAATTCTCAGAAATAGGGTTTCGGTAAAGGCCTGAGGGTATCAACCCTCCTTTTGTGAGCACTAAGTACTAGAATTGATAACTACTAAGTAATGTAGAATCGCAGTACATTACATTTATTACATTAAATCTTTTTACGCAGTACTACTGAATTACAATTATACTTAATACATTTATTTATTTAAAACTTCTGAATAAATTTAACTCTTAAATAAGAGGAAGTCGAGTTGACACCATCACCTCCTAGTTCCACAAAAACGGCTGAACGGTTTTTAATGATTTTTCCTTCATTTTTCATTAGGACTAGAATTACAACCTTATAAAAACACGTAGCCTATTAACTAGTCTTAAAAATCGATTGTAAAGATATCTTCGTATGATTACTACAAAAAGTTATATAGTATCACAGTTTATTTCTACCTCTTCTGATCAATGCATACGTAGCATACCTGCCATTTATTTTTATAACCATGTAAAAAATTCGTCCTGGCGTTTACCCGTAAAGGCTATAGGAACAAGTAAATTCTAGTATAGGGTGTATTTGCTCCCTCTAGCGGCGTGTGAGCGCATCAGAGAGCGGTGCGATGTCGCGTTATCGCGGCTAACGATGTGTCTCATTAAGCCAGAAGCCTGCATGTACACTACGGAATGACGTCAGATTACGCCTTTATAGCCCCCTGTTTTGGCGCGAATTCATTTCGCCCGCGTTAATGTATGCTGCATTATTTTTCAATTATGATGTGCTGGTGTGTTGTTGTGTAGATGGATTATTGTATTTATAGAGTCTTAATGTTTGTTGATATATATTAAAATTTTAAAAGTAAGAGCGTATACGCACTATGCGGGTAGCCGCATTGCGGGTAGCCGTCCGGCTGACCGCAAGCACAATTATGTACGGAATATTCATTTCTATGCGCACTGCGATGCGGCTACCGCAGACCGCACAGTGCGCATAGAAATGAATATTACGTACAAAATTGTGATTGCGGTCAGCCGGACGGCTACCCGCAATGCGGTTACCCGCATAGTGCGTCTACGCTCTAAGCTAAACGTACTGCTTAGTATAAAATAACGTCTGAAACTATTCAATATATCGTGCCAAAATGTAAAATTACATTCGCAATTTACACCTCCCTATCGACACTTAATAGCAAACCGAATTTAAACGTGAATACTGAATATACGGAATTGCATGCGATCGCTCGCTCGTGCATCATATTTCAGCCTTAACGTGAACACCGCTTACTGTAATGCGAAGACGAATAAACTAGCCGGCGAACATTACATTGCTCTTTAACTTCCCGGCTTCACCGCGGGTGCGCGATGTAAAGCGGAAATGCAAGGCATTTGTTTAATTTTTACGGTATTCCATACACTTTTAGGCGGTGCCGTTTTGAATATTTAAAACATGTAAATGCACTCGCTAATCGTGGATTCCTCGGACGGTTTGTTTTGCTTTTTCGTTGCGGAAATCCATTAGCGGTGTCCCGGGCTGTTTGTTGGTTTACGAGTTGGAGTCTATGGTTTGGATTGCGTTTTAAGAGACAATTTTAAAGCTCTCAAATAATAATGGCATTGATGAACAGTAAGTATTATTATAATTTGTATGGATTATAGTCAATAACTTTTATATCAAAAATTATAGCTTACTGCCAAATTATAAAAATATGTATTCTTCCAGCATTTTCCAATATCACAGGTTGTCTGGTAGATCATTTGTAAGTGATAAGACCGTTTTGTAAAATGTTCCTATGTGCTGTTTTCTTCTCTGTTATTTTACTTGGTGTGCAATAAATAATTTATTATTATAATAAGTGGTGTACCTATGTCGACTCAACTATTTTTTATTTATAACATTATCACTGAAATCTCAGGTGTCCCTGTGATCAACTAAATAGTCTGATGGTCGCGATAGTGTTTACTAAAACCACAATATAAAAATAAAACGATAATTACATACATTGTAAATATCGCTAATTATTCAAATTACCGGCTATTAAATATATTCCGGTATCGCATGTCTTTAAATAGCTGTCTGTCTGAACATGATATGTTGTTTATTCAATAATGCCCGCAAAATGTTTGTATTTTTCATAAAAGTTTTCCACGTTTGAGCGTTTTCCAGCCTGTAATTATCTGATGTTGGATTGTGGGTAGTAATATAATTGGGCGTATTGATTTCTTTTTTGTTATTGAACGAAGGTTTGAAGCTATGTTTAAATTATTTTAGTAGTTACTGATGATATCGAGAGAAATTATGTTTTTTCGAAATTCGATTTACCTACCTAATAATAGAGAGAGCCAATATATTATATACGAAACGGTGTGTTCTTTATGTTTATTTAGTTAGTAGTTATTAGGTACTAAACGCAAGCAAATAAGTGGGCTAAAGCTGTTTTTTTTTAATCTATAATTCTAGATACAGGTACATATTATCCTAATATTTTATTTGAAATTAAGCTTCATATAGTATACTCTAATTTTATACTTCTGTTGTTCAATAAAATAAGTTTATGTCAATTAAATTTCAACTATAGGCGTTTCTAATAAAAGCACGTAGGTACATATCAATTCGAATGGAAGTTGCCTTAATGACGGGGAAAAAATAAAGCATTATTTCACTTGAGTAGGCAAAAATAATTGACTGAACTCAAGGGGAGGGGGGATCGAGTGTACGTGGGTTGGAGCTTAGTATTGTTTTTGTATTTTTATACGCTTTTATTAGATTTATTTTTAATGTGTATGTAGTGTGTTGTATAGAGAATTGTATTTGTGTGTTGATAGAGCTTAGGTTTTATAATATTGTTGTAATACGAGTAGGTACATATTTAATGATTTTTCAGAAGGATCTCACGTCGTTCTGTGTTTTATTTTTAATCATATCATCATATAAGTTGTGTGTGTGTGGTTCTCATCAATACATAATGAATGTAGTTGCGAATTAACAATATTATTTTCTATAATCCGTTGCATAATAATGTGATTGTATAATTACCTACTCATATAAAAACGACAATCTTCCAGATTATGTATTTGGCTTTTCATATACCAACTATAGCGTTAAATTGTCAATAAACTTTCACTCTTTAGCCTCGAATTACCAATGAATATCCAATTAATCTAATACATATTATAAAGGCGAAAGTTTGTAAGGATGTATGGATGTATGGATGTATGGATGTATGGATGTTTGTTACTCTTTCACGTAAAAACTACTGAACCGATTACAATGAAATTAAGCACACATATAGAGGGTAACTTGGATTAACACATAGGATAGTTTTTATCCCGGAAATCCCACGGGAACGGGAACTATGCGGGTTTTCCTTTGCAAACGCGGGCGAAGCCGCGGGCGGAAATCTAGTAATAACTATAGTTATTTTATACATTACATCTACTTTAGTTAAGATAATATACGAACTAAAACTAAAGCCAAGTCAAATAGTCCGTACACTGGGTCATTATGGCCCCAGCGAAATGGTCATTGCGCGCTAATGGCCCAGATACGCCCCACAATTATCTGTGAGCTATTTATGTTTTGTTTACAGGAGATAAGAGGATACGGGAGGCTAGTGTGTATGTGGAAAGGAAGATACGGTGTGGTGTATTTTGTTTTGTACGTACGTTTTAAGTTTGTCGTATCACTGCATAGTATAAAACAAAGTCGCTTTCTCTGTCCCTTTGTATGCTTAAATATTTAAAACTACGCGATTTTGATGCGGTTTTTGTTAATAGATAGAATGATTCAAGATGAAAGTATTAGTATATAATTTATTAGGTTTTAGACAAAGTGGGCGAAGCCGCCGGCAGTAAGCTAGTATTGTAAGTTCATTTATTTTGGTTATATAAAGCTGATTTATCGTATTTTGTTAGCAAATAAATAAACTGTTTGACAATTTTTTCAAGTATTTTTGTGAAAATCTCGCAAAATTATTAAAATTTTCAGTGATAGATATTTGGATATTCGTAGAAATTTCACTATATTTAGGTATATAAATAAAATTAAATTATTATATGCTGTAAAAATTGATATGCAATCATTTCACCTTACGTAATCTAACTACACGTGTTGATTTTTCGTTTATCGCTCAGCTGTTGTGATAACGATGTATGTGTGTGTTAGTGGAAAGAAAGTTTAAGGAAGAGTTTTAACGGATTTTTAACGTGTTTTTTATTTTTGTTTAAACTGTTCTATAAATAAGTAATGGGTATAGTTTGCAAAATACTAAAAAAGGACTAAATATTTTTTGTTTAGTTTAATAGTTCACCAGTGGATGATAAAATATGTATTTACGAAGTTTGATCTGCAAAACTCTTTATAAATATCAAATCATATGCTAAAAAAGAAACGAAAACGAAGAGATCTGAACCTGAAATATTTACCTTCCTGCAAGCCCAAGTCGAAAACAAATATCTAAACTAAATAAAAAATATAACCGCGTAGATAATTTAGATATTGTGTGAGTTAAATTTAAACCACTCTGCATACAAACATACAATATCAATATATATGATAAAAATAATTCAAAATTAAAAATAATCCACCGCTAAAACGTCACATTAAAAAATAAGCGAAAATCGCAAACAACAATGACTACCATTTCAAAGCTCCAACGAGCCAATATATTTGAAAATACAAAAGGCAACGAGCCATCAACTTTATCACGCGGCTTCGCGTGTTTTTATTAAATCGCGATTTTAAACTGCCGCTCATTTCACTAAAACGACGGACACTGTTATACGAAATGCAGTTAAGGAGAAGCTTTTAACGGCTCATGTATATTGTTAAAATGCTATTTAGAAGGTGTCCTTCTAAATAATAGGATACTGAAGAATGGTTAATGGGGATTATGCTTTTTAATGCATTTAATTGGCAAGTTTGAATATAAAATAATGCAATGGTTGATAATGAACATTGTATGTTAGTGAACTTAGCAGATCATTTTTAGCAGATCAAAAAAAAAATGTGAGTTCTTATCGCGTGCAGTTGAGTTCTACAGTTCCTGATACTTTTGCACGCCTCATAAGCGAAGCGTTGAGGTGGGTACTACTGTCGCTTCGCGCAAAACATCTGATTTTTCAAACTTAAAATGTCTTTATGTATCATACATTGCACTTGTAAGATAATACATACACACACATATTAAGAAAAAACACTATTTTTAACATTCATGATATTTTTGATGTAATTTTTGTTATTTAAACTAGTTAAAAAACAGTTTAAAAAAGTTCTGTCTTGGACGTCCGTGTGTCTGTATGTGCGGATCCTTTTTCTTGTTAACACGATAGCGACCGAAATACTTTACTAATCGAGTCTTTTTTTTTCTCTTACGCTTGAGTATGCTCAGGAATAGAACGCTTTCATTTTTCAGGGTCTGATTCGATGTGGTTTAATTGTTATTAAATAAACAAAAATAATAATTAATAAATATTTATTAAAAAAAAATTATGAGGCGTGCACTTTTGGATTTTCCAAATTATTTAGAAATACTCGCGTAAAATGAAACACTAGAAAATTTATTTATGTCATGTCATCACGCCGTAGCACCATGCCGTAGCATCATGCCGTAGCATCATGCCGTAGCATAATGCCGTAGCATCGCGCCGTAGCATCATGCCGTAGCATCATGCCGTAGCACCATGCCGTAGCACCATGCCGTAGCATCATGCCGTAGCATCGCGCCGTAGCATTACGCCGTAGCATCACGCCGTAGCATCATGAAAGAAAGAAAGAAAGAAAGAAAAGTTTATTTAACACCACACACATAATAAAAGAAAAAAAAAACAAACTAAACAAAAGCAACAAATAAAATAAAAATTAAAAATAGTGACTTATTCCTAATCAGTGTGGCGCTAAAAAGGGTCGCTACTCAGCATGTGCTGCACTTGTTGTGAAGCGCTGATTTTCAGTAGCCCCTTATTGGAGTGCCAGTCAATAGACTTGAGTTATAAAATATGTATACATAATATTATAATCTCTTATGTATACTTAAATATAGATAATAATATAAATATATAATAATGAATAGAATACACAACACAAGTACAAATTAATAATAATAGTAACATAAACAGAACACAATAACATAATTCTTTACATATTATATAGATTTGAAATACAATATAGCACAATAAATAATGAACACAATCGTACCCTGTAATATCCTATGCGACTAAGGCTGGTTACGAAACTCGGTAAGAAGCTGTTTTTTAAAGCCATGTTTAAAACTTGATAAGGACCTCGAGTTTCGTAATGGAGGTGGTAAATTATTCCAGCACTTAGTCGCACTATATTTAAAACTACCTTTAAAAATCGAAGTATGGTGTTTAGGCACTGCCAGTTTGACGAGAGACGCCCTAGTAGTTAAGCCATTATTACATCCCATCCATGTCAGTTTATTATAGAGATACGCTGGGGCTTTGGTACTGATCACATCGAAGAGAAGAGATGCAAGATGTAAACGCCTACGATGGTCCATGTCATGCCGTAGCATCATGCCGTAGCAACACGCCGTAGCATCATGCCGTAGCATCATGCCGTAGCATCACGCCGTAGCATCATGCCGTAGCATCACACCGTAGCATCACACCGTAGCATCACGCCGTAGCATCACGCCGTAGCATCACGCCGTAACACATGCCGTAGCATTACGCCGTAGCATCACGCCGTAGCATCACGCCGTAACACATGCCGTAGCATTACGCCGTAGCATCACAGCGTAGCATCACGCCGTAGCATCACGTCGTAGCATCACGTCGTAGCATCACGTCGTAGCATCACGTCGTAGCATTACGTCTTAGCATCACGTTAAGCCGGGTCCAGGTCGGGTTTCATCAAATGTAGTTTTTTAAGGTAAAAACGCCAGAACTATTTCTAAAAAGTATCAGGAACTGTAGAACTCAACTGCACGCGATAAGAACTCACATTTTTTTTTGATCTGCTAAAAATGATCTGCTAAGTTCACTAACATGAACATTGTTGAGTTGAATGATTTTCTTGTTCGAGTGCAATAATTATTGAATATTCGAGATTTTTATAACTACGTGACGCTTGGATTGTATATAAATTTACCTGTATGACAATATCAAGTCTGTCAATTTTATAAAATGACTGTAAAGAGGTAAAATTCTTGGCCAAAAAGTCATGTTCTTGTACGCCTCACCTTCCCTTCTTCCACAATTAAAAAGTTACTTATAGTATAGTGGTTTTCAACATCCATATCTGCATGTTTACGCTTTAATAAAACTACAGCCATCGGTATTTACCTCGCCTTAAAGCAATGGCGGCCGGCCAAAACCTTTTGCATAAAATTACAAGTCATAAAAAATTATTGGTATATGAAAACAGTTGTTTTAGCACTGCCATTATCACTCGATGCTCACGAATTAAACGCTGAATCTACATTTAGTTTTAATGAAATTTTTTCGTGTTTGCATTTTTATTTTGAGAAACGTTTCAAGTTTATTTTGATATTGTTTAAATGTTCTTTGGGCAAAGATAAATAAAGTTGTGCCTCCTTTATTTAAGCATGGACTTAATGAACAATTAATTCATTTGAAAAAAAATAACAATTTGATAATCACTTTTTGAAAAATCAAACGACCGGACCTTCCACACTATACACACTCGTATATATACACACACATACACACAAACGTGTTTTTATGCAGACAGTGATTCAGCAAAAGTGACGCGTAAATTGTTGGCACCCTTTCTTAGAGAAGTTGTTTCGATTTTTAAAGAGTAATTTTAATATGTAGAACCTATAACTCTTCTTATAGTTCATTTCATTTTTAATGACGTATACTAAAGAGATCTTACATATGATTATTTTCCCACAGTGTTGGCCATATGTTGTGTATTTTTCTGTAACATTTCGTGACGTCATAGTCTACTAATGCAGTCAGACGTCCCGTTTTGGTTTCGTAAATTGAACTTTTTTTAGAAATTCGACTTAGCGATAAACAAACCTATTAATCATAGCTAATTCTAAATGTCACTAAAAACATTATGTTAATAAATATAATTTTTTATACAAAACTAAACCCATAAATCTAATAAGGAAAGTGTAATTCAAATCAGTTTTTTGTTTACACGGCATTGGAATACTACAAATTACTTGACACACTTATGAGGTTTGGTAAATTGGTGTTTATTATTTAAGTGGTAAGGTGAAATTTCGTTTGGTGAGTGCAGCATCTGGTATGGATCGCAAAATCTTTGCAAAAAATGGACGGTGGCAAGGCCGACGTGTGACGTCATCGGTGCACGCGCTAGTAAAGATGTGCTCAACGTGGTATTTGAATTTAGAATTTTTGCGTCGTTTTTTTTTATAGCTGACATATTGTGGATTCATTATGGAGTCCTAATTGATGTGAAGATTAACTAATGGGAATTGGAAATTAATCGTAAATTGATTGAGAGTTAATTTATCTTTTTTGTATTACTAGCGGTCCGCCCCGGCTTCGCCCGTGGTATATGTTAACGTTTTCTCTACATAAAAACCATCCTCGTACTTCAAGGAATATAATAAAAAAAGAATAATCGAAATCGGTTCAGCCGTTCTCGAGTTATGCGCTTACCAACACATTTTGCGATTCATTTTTATATATAAGAAGATTATTTTGGTTATTATTTTGGTTTGTATGAGCGCCGAGCGGACATGAATTGAAATTATAAAATATCGAAATTAGAATTTCCACTCACGTACCGTGAGATGTAAAGAGGTTTGCCAACAACCAACGTTAGCTTGATTGTTGTAGAAAAAAAGTATTTCCATTGAGTTTTGCATTAACAGTTTCCTACACACCTCTTTTTATTACATACATTTTAAAAACATGAAGTGCTACATGTTTTTTAAGCTATTGCATAGCTTCTATCGCGGGCCTTGAGCGCGGGGACCGAATCCAGAAATTTAGTAACGAAAAACCTCACGCTCCCCACTCCGACGCGCTCGGAGGTGTGACTTGAAGGCATAGCATGCAATAGCTTTACCGCGGCACTCCCCGAGTGCCACACGTCTTTTTTTTTATTAAATCAGTGTAAACGCACCCTTACACTCCATTGCATGGCAACTGCAAGTTATCTCATTACGTCGCTGAGATGAAACACTGTGCTCGCGGATTTATTTATAGATCTTTTAATGCAATCCATCTCTCTACAGCTAACATTTTCTGTCAGAAGTTGGTTTTTTTAATTTATCTGTCGAGAGAGCGTATGCGTATGTTTCTGTTATTGTGTGTGATACAAAAAATACGTTTTTTGTAAATTTTTTATTTGTTAGGGTTTTTAATTATGATGATAATATGTTTTTACAAATTAAATATTAGTTTAAAAGTATATTTTCACATCACCTTCACCGTCGCCATCATTACTATCATCATCATCATCAATTTTTGTCACATGTCATCGAATTTTTTCGCTCTGGAACATTCCGATTTGCTCACAATATTTTCTACCACTAATAAGAGCCGGGGAAATGTCGAACATATCAAATACATATGTGTATAAGAAAAAATGTGATAATTTTATGTGCACGTCCAATTTCGAACCATGGTAATTAGAAAATCTTAACCACTGAGCCAGCACTCAGTTAATATATCGCAAGCTAAAATTAATTATAACATTTCCATTGCAGGAATGATTTATAAAATGCCAAAGTATTCTTTTATTTCACAAAAGTTTCGCTGTCAGCAGTCGCGAACGAAAAGTTTGGTTCGTAGTGAACTGTGAAGGCAAGGGAAAAAATAATTTTTATTATCTGTATTTGGCTTTGGACGTGCGCTTGACAGAGTCGATTTTTTGACAAACGAACAGTGTAATTTTAAATGTTGGTTTTGTAAAATTTGTAAGGTAACTAACTAGGTATCGCCTGGTCGAAAAATGTGCGGATATAGAGTGTTATTATCTTTACTTTCGTAATAGTACGAATTTTGAATACAATTTCAAAAGACATTTATTTTTTTTTTATTTCAAGGAGTGTTTTCAGTACTATGTTTATTTGCGAATAACCATTTTATGGAAATTCGTCTCGCTGCATCGTTGAGAAAAGTACCATAGAAATACGTCACACTGCATATTTTTTATTCAAGTGTTAACTACCTTTTTATCAAATTTTAAATAATCGGTACAGTAGTTTTCAAATAACACAGAATCGGTCTAATCATCTTGTTTACAAGACTGACATTTACAGACTTCCTTATACTTGCTTTATATTTATTTGTGAAAAAAAAAATGATTATGCTATTCAACAAGTCTACCTTTAAACAATGAAAAATAAACGAGAAATAAGCTTATAAGGTCGAATGTTCATATCACAGACATGTATATTTAAGTAGACAACGCAAGTACCGCGATCT